>JAQQSW010005881.1:0-14079 GCA_028646575.1 Pseudocheirus occidentalis | reverse complement strand
AATTTTACTGTTCTAAGATGAGTCCTAGGGACTTATTTCAGGGTCAGAGAGGTTAAATGACAATCCTAGAATGACAGTGGCTCTAAGTATGAGTCAAGATTTAGACTCAGATTGATTGAAAATAAGGGCAACTACATGGCACAATGGATCGAGCTCTGGGTCCGGAGACAAGAGGATTTAAAATTAGATACTTACCAGCTTGGTGACACCAGGCAAGTTAATGAACTCTATTTACCTCAGTTTCCCAATTTGTAAAATAAGGTGAAGTAGGAAATGCCACACAACTTTATCATCTTTGCTAAGAAAACCGGAAATGGGTTGACAAAGTCTGAAATGACTAAACATCAACAACAAAATGAGTGACTCCAAAAGCAATACACATTATTCTGTGCTTCTTCTTAAACAAAAAATGTAATTAATAACTTACAAAGGACTTTTCTTTTTCCCCAAAGTACTACATCCCCCACAGAGAGATTTAAAATGTGGCTGATATAATACCAAATTATCGAAGTGAAAAATAATAAAAATCCAAACTGTTCTCCTGATGCTTTGTTCAATTAAAAGCTCTTTAACAAAATCTCTCCAAATACTGGAAATAATTATCAAACACTGGGGATAACTTTAAATATTTAGATGCCTGCCATTGCTTAGAGAAAAGAAAAGGAAGGCTGCTATTCTTCCTACCTTTATTGCGAATATTTGGCATTATGTAGACAGAGACTCAACCTCTTGATATCTGCTGGCACAATACTCTGAATATGTTGTACTGTCGTATGTGTCAATGAATTTATTCAATAGGCTAATGAGGAAATCTCTTTAAAATGGTACTTACTTCAGATATATCAAATATATCTGTAAATTGCAGATGAAGTGGAGCTTAGAACAAGTTTCATAGTGCTTCTTCTGTTCGATGAAAAAGGAACAGCCTCCTGATTTTCTTGGTATGTTAGTCTTACATGAAGTACTTAAAATAACTGAGATGATAAACTGGGTTGGTCATATGTCATCGTTTTGGATAAGTCCATTTAGAAAGAATGGTTGCCTCAATATTTCCAAGAATCTTTAAAAAGCAAATTCTAAAATGATGACTGAGAAAAGTACCACGTGTTCACATTTTCATCCCCCAACTTTTCCCTTTAACTTGGTGAATGTTTCACTCCTACATTTAGATACTGATAAATGAGGAAATCTAAATCCATTGTCTCCAAAAAGTCTGACTACTCATGTAATACATGGTTTGGCTTAAGGCTCACTCTAGGACAGTGGTGCTCAACCTGTGGGTTATGTTCAATTTGCAACAATGAAAATACATCCTGCATATCAGATATTTGCATTATGATTCATAACAGTGGCAAAATTACAGTTATGAAGTAGCAACAAAATAATTTTATGGTTGTGGGTCACCACAACATGAAGAACTGTATTAAAATGTCTCGGCATTAGGAAGATTCAGAAACACTGCTGTACGAGATGCCAACAGATTGGAAAATATCTGCTCAGAGGGTTATTTTTTTCTTTTTCCAAGGTAACTGCTTCTTTTAGTTGCCTTCCTCTCAAACCAGTAAATTTGTCTCTAGTGACTCTAGTGATCTGCAAATTTTTCCTTAAGCACTAATATCAGAAAGTCACCTCATAATTAGAAATTTTGGCTCCTATGCTTACAACCTGTTTTCAAAAGATCTATACTTTTCTGTCTTTCTCTCTCTCTCTCTCTCTCTCTCTCTCTCTCTCTCTCTCTCTCCCTCTCTCTCTCTCCCTCTCTCTTTTTCTTCCTTCTTTCCTTTCTCCCTCCTTCCCTCTCTCCCTCCCACCCTGCTTCCCGCCCTCCCTCCCTCCCTCCTTCCCTCCCTGCCTCCCTCCGTACCTCCCTCCCTTCCTTCCTTCCTTCCTTCCTTCCTTCCTTCCTTCCTTCCTTCCTTCCTTCCTTCTTTCCTTCCTTCCTTCTTTCCTTCCTTCCTTCTTGTCTGCTTACCTGCCTGACCCAAACAAGCCAAAAAATTTGATCTTGGGGGTCAGCTCACATGCAAATGCCTTGGAGAAGTGGTTTTGACATAGATTTGTGTTAAACAAACCTAGACGCTTTGAAACCTGTTGTCATTCCCATCATCTTTGTATATGCCTTTAAAATGTTAACTGACTTTCAAAGACTTGTAGGATTTCCAAAGGCTTTTTCTGCCTAGAATTCTCAAAACTTCAGATACTTAAAAAAGACAAACCTTTCCTGTTTAGGTCAAAATGTATAGCAGATTCAAGACAATGATTTACAAAGACCTAGGTGTTTGTAGGTCTGCTCTGATTAGCGTTCTTTGTTAATGTGGATTGACTTCCCAAAGACCTGATGGGCTGTCCCAGACTCTTGGAGCCTAGAAATCAGAAAGTTTGATTGTATCTGTGGTTACTTCCTGGATGTAGTCGATCTTTGTAATAATAATATCCCAGGATGTGAAACACTAAGTCTATTGGTGAGAATACTTGAATCTTTATCCTTTGGATCTTTAAAAAACTTGTTCTGAGCATCAATGAATGGAGTTCTTGGTTCTTCCTTGAATGACCAACATTGACTGGCTTCTCTCTCTCTCTCTCTCTCTCTCTCTCTCTCTCTCTCTCTCTCTCTCTCTCTCTTTCTCTCTCTCTCTCTCTCTTTCTCTCTCTCTCTCTCTCATATCTCTACTCACACCTGAGGCTGGTACTCGGGTCGCATCCTACACCAGCCTTCCTGCCTTTCTTTTTCCTCTTTCTTCCTTTCTTTTCATTTTTCTCTCTTTTTCGCTTAATAACATTTTTTAAAAATACAAAGTCCTAGTTAATTAGCAGATGTGTCAGAGGGGATAGAAAGAGTTTCTGAGAGTAAGGATAATCTGGACAATTCCAACCTCTGATACAAACTGATTAGAACGAGAGGAGACTGGGAGAGGCAGAATGGGGTTAATTGTCTCATATAGAAGAGGCAAGTGATAATTGTTACAATGGAGGGGAAGAACCGGAAGGGAAATGGGAAAGGGTCAACTTTACTATCATTGAATTTGGCTTAGAGAAGGAATGACATAAACTCTCACCTGGGTATCTTGCCACACGGGAGAGTAGGGGGGTTGGGGATGAGAGGTGGGATGATGGAGGGGAGGGCAGAGTGGTTTGGAGGGCTGCTGGATGTACACAGTTAGCTAAAGGAACAGGGACAAGAACAGAGTAGAGAATACAATGGGGTGGGGAAGGATAGGAAGGAGGGACATATAATCAGCCTCTCACAATATGCCCACTGTGGAGATATCCTTCATAATGACACATGAACAGCTTGTATTTAATTGCTTGTCCTTCCAGTGAGGGTGGGTGATGAAGGAGTGTAAAACCAATCAGCAGTAGATTCCTGAGAGAATGCTACTGTGAACAGCTTTTAAGATTCGCATTACACAGTATTAGTGAATACTCTGTTTATTCGACTACAAATCTTTATTCAGTACAATGTTCACAGTTTCAACAGTTAACAATATTGTATACAGTCTTCAGAACAAGGAAAGTCTCAATATTATATCTTATTACAGAAAGGAACACGGAACAAGAGAAGAATCAGCTGGTTTCCCTAAGAGGGAGTTGATTCAATCAACAATTCACAATATATTGATCTTCCACTCCTGAGGTATCCATTAACTTTAGTTTCCAAATAAAGTTCTTAGACAACCACACAATCCTTCCACCCATTGATTTCCAACAAACCTCAGGTTAGTCCAAGGGGAGGCCTTTTCTTCACTTTGACTCTGGGTGGTCCCTCTGATTCTCTGGATCCCCTTACCTGGTCCCAGCTCCCTCCTCAATCTGGCAGTCAGTCACCTAGATTCAGGAGATGAAAGCTTACAGGTTCTCATCCAGTCCTCAGGGATGAACAACTCCCAGGACCTTGTCCATTCCTCAAGGCAATCCGTGGCACACACTGAAGTTCATAACGTTCAGCACACCTCAAACACTTCAGAACTTCTCTTGACTGGAGCTCAATGATCAGCCAGGCCATCAGCAAACAAAGTCCCATCCTGTTCATGTCTTCAGTCAGCCACTGAGCCCACAAAATCTGTCTGTCTCTGAAATTCTCCTCCATATAAACACTGGCCTTCCCCCAAATGAACAGGGGAGTGTCTCAGCCAATAGCATTCTTCCATGTCAACAGAGGAATTCACACCTTTTCACCAGGGGGAATTCACAAGTTTTCACCAATGGACAGAGTTCTATACTTAACACTAAGTTACTATGATCAACTTAACATCTGATCAAATTAATTACCATTACAGGGAGGAAGGGAAAGAATCTAGAATTTAAAGTTTTATAATAAAATGTTAAAAAACATATGTACTTATTTATTATTATTATTGTTATTAATTATATTAGCTCCATTCTCCTGGGAATTAAGATACACAGGCCCTGTGGTAGGGAGATCCATCAGGTCCTACGGGAAAGTCAGAGGGGCGATGGGGGAGTACATAGGGAAAGAGCAGATTGGGGGAGGGGTTATACAGTGGGATAGCTGTTTTGAGGTGTTGGGTAGGGGAAAGATGGGGAGAAAATTTGTAACTCAAAATCTTGTGTAAATGAATGATGTAAATATGAAAATTAATCTATTTATTAAAAAATAAATAAATACTGTGGTTTTTGCTTTGTTTGAGATCTTTTTTCCTACAATACTTTTTCTTTACTTCAGCATTGGCAAAAATAATCTATTGCAGATTAGGTATGCAAAACCAGCACTCTATAACTAAAGTCATCTACTGTTTGATGAACCAAAAGACTCCAGTTTCTGAAATAAGAACTCACTATTTAGCAAAATTTGCTGGAAAAACTGGAAAATAATACAACACACATCAGACATAGACCAGTATCTTACACCATATACCAAAATTAAGCCAAAATGGATACATGATTTAGATATGAAGGCTGTTACTATGAGCACCCTGGGAGAGCAAAGAAAAGTTTGCCTGTCAGATTTATGAATAACAAAATAATCTACGACCAAACAAGCGATAGAGAACATTAAGAAATGCAAAACAGGTCATTTTAATCTCATTAAATTGAAATGGTTTTTCACAAACAAAGCAAATGCAATAAAGAGGGGAGAGAAGTAGAAATTTGGGAAACAATTTTTACAATCAATGTGTCTGATAAAGGCTGTATTTCTAAAATACATAGTGATATATTTGTGTGTGTGTATATATATATATACATATATATATTGTTGTTATTGTTGCTATTATTATTATTATCATGATTACTAACTACATGCAACTGAGAATTAAGATATACAGGCACTGGTGGAGGGAGACCCATCCTGACATACCAGAAAGTCAGAGAGGCAATGTAGGAGGACATAGGAGAGAGCAGATTGGGGGAGGGGCTTTACAATAGAATTGCTGTTTTGGGATAGTGGGTAGAGGAAAGATGGGGAGAAAATTTGTAGTTCAAAATCTCATGGAAATGAGTGATGTAAACAAGAAAATAAATTAATTAATTCAAATTGAAAATAAAACAATATATATAGAGAACTCAGTCAAATTTATAAAAATGCAAGTCATTCCTCAAAGGATACATGGTCAGGCAGTTTTTAGAGGAAAAAATTAAAGATAGTGAAATGCAAAGCTAAATAACACTTAGATATCACATCACATCTTTCAGATTGGATGCTATGACAAAACAGACAAATTATAAAGGCTGGAGGAGATGTGTGGAAATTGGAACACTAATACATCATTGGTGGAGTTGTCAACTGATCCAACCATTCTGGAGAACACTTTGTAATTATTACCAAAGGGCTATGTCCTTTCAACCTGCAATGCCACTTCCATATGTGTACCCCGAAGAGATCATACAAATAGGAAAGAGATCCACAGGTACAGAAATATTTGTAGAGACTCTTTGCGGTTGAAAAGAATTGGAAACTGAGGGGATCAACATTAACTGGGGAATGGCTGACCAAATTGCGGTACTTGATTATAAAGGAATTATATTTTTCCTTAAGAAATTATGAGTAGGTATACTTCAGAAAAGCCTGGAAAGACTTATATGAAGATATTAAGTTCCTTCAGGAGTTCATGTGTCTGACTTCTATCTTTGAAAAGGCATTTTAACAAGTACGCCATTGGTCTGGAGGAGAGGCTTCATGGGGGGGGGGATGGCTCAGTGCAGCCCATCCCCCATAAGATGCCAAAATGTAGAGCTCATTGACTCCTACAGCACTAAAGAGTATCTATCTGTTCTCTGAACTGCTATATTCATTCCCATAACCTGTTTGGTAGAAGAGTAAACTGATAAAGTATTAATTTTCTGAGCAATTAAACACTTTGACACAGGAGTGATCTTGGTACAGGAAACTGTGAAACTTGTCCATAAGGATAATACACGAGGTGGGCAGAATAGGAAGTTTTTTTGTCAAGGTTGATTTGACAGTCCCTTAAAATGTCTGCTCCCTCATCCCCAAATACCCTTAGCACTGACCTGTTAATTCCACTCATTGACAGTGATATAGTAGAAACAGGCCTCTGGTTTGGGGTTTGGAGAAAGCAGACCTGGTTTCCTGCACAGTTCCTCCCTTGGTTCTCTTTTCCTTTGGGGCTTAATATTTGGACCTCATCAGCATCTATCACACTGTGCATGGATGGTAAGAGGTTACTCAGCCAGAGCTCTTCCCAGGTAGAAAGCAGCACATTTTGAATACCACTTTCCTCCTTCACTTTTCTTTAAAAATAGCTGACAATAATACATGTCTGCTTCTTACTGAAGGGGTGACCATGCTGGCCAAGTCTCTGCACCATGAACATACCCCAATATTGGCCTCAGGGAGGAATTCAGAGATCACTGTGTGCATCTCTCCTGGGAATGTGGATCCGGGTGGGGAAGGGGTTCTGAAGGAGGCCGTTAAGGATTGTTGTGCTCCTCCTGTGACGCTTCCTCTGGATTTAAGAGCAGGATAGTACTGGAGAAATCTCTAGAGTGTTGTGCAGAAAATAAGAGCAAGCCAAGACCTTGGTTCAAGGTAAATTTAGATGTGGATCAAGCGCACGACTGCTAGTGTTCAGTACTCAAAATGGTAGTGATTTTTGGAATACAGATGTTGGTTATAAAGGCTAAAACCACAAAATCCTAATTAGGGAGGGGAGCTAACAGAAGCTATGATGTACAGAAGCAAAGAACACCCATTGGTTAGAATGTATAACTCAAGGGGATATGGTGCAAGGGTACGAGGGTGAAGTGGGGGTCTTTCCTAGAACTGGCTGGAGGAGGGTCATGGGATGAAGGGGACTGGAATTCCCCAGAGCGGGCTAGAGTCATGTTCTGGATGAAGGGGGTGGGGTCCCTGCTTGGTCAGTGGGGCAGGGCAGAATGGTACCTAGATAAGATCCTTGCACCATAATGAGCCTGGTATGCTATAATGATCCAAGGAAAAAATATGAAATGCTGATTAAGGGAGACAAAGTCAGGGAATGCCTTGTGCAATATATCCAGGTAGGCCTCATGCAGTTTCAAGCTATGAAAAAATAAAAAACAGGGACAAAGACAGATATAGAAAATGGGCTTAATGGTGGGACACAAATCAGCTGGTGTGTAGTCCCCTGGGATATGGGTTTGGGACAGCAGAGTAGGTAGTGATTTAATATGGGTTCTAAGCCAGAGCCCCTGTCTTTAAACTGTGAGTCTGTGCATAGGAAGTATTCAGTGTCCTGGAAATCAGCATCAGTGGAGCCTAACCACCAGTTGCCATGGAGACTGGTTTGTTTCCAAGGAAACTCCAAATCCCCAGTCTTGACTCTCATGCTAGATAGATCCATAGGAGGCTCCTGTCTTTCTCCTCAGCACAAAGTAGAGTTGGGTGTCTATATTAAAAAATTTGGCTGTGAGGTTTTGGGTTTTTTTGTTTTACCAACTTTATCACTGTATTGAATAGTATTTTCTGAAAGATAAGTCAGGTAAACTACATGATACTGACTGATCATCACAGGGTAAACACACTGTTGAGGCCTCATGAGTTCTGACACCTCATGCCTCCCACCCCAGGCCTACGTCTAATCTCTGAGTAGAGATGGAGGAGGTGAACGATGGGGTCTTGACCAGCCAACGTAAGAGGGGATTGGGCACACCAAGCCCATACTGTGCATGGATTACATCAATTCATTCTCACAGGTTCCCTAGAGATGTTAGCCTTCCTAATTTACAAGTGAGGAAACTGAGGTACTCAGAGGTTAGGTGACTTACCACAGTCATAAGTCTATTAAGTTTCAGAGAAGGGAGTCAAGCCCATGTTCCTTCTGACTCCAAGTTCACGCCAAAAGTCTCCAGAATATTATGTGCCTGCTTTCATTTTCCTTTTCTCTTACTTTCTAAAACAGCATTTTTTGCTCTATCCCTCCCTAGCAAACTCTCATTCATCGTGGACAATGACAGTGAGAAGGATTGACCCAAGCTCTCAACACATTTGATCTTACATAGAATATTCTGCACATCTATACCCCGCCTCTGTGCAGAAACGCAGGAAGATCATACTCATTCTTCAAGAACAGTAGATACTGTTACAACGCCAAGACACAGGGTGAATACTGTTTGGAATGAAATACCTCATCCAAAATTTAATCAAGAACTTAGAGATCTCTTAGGATGAGAACAGGAATTTATTCTCTTCCACTGGAAAAGAGGGTGGTCTTCCCCATGACTGACCATGAGGGAGAGACAAGGTAAAATGGAGTGAACTAGGTTTTCAACCCCATTGCTTCCCTGACCATCCCTTCTTCCATTGACTGAGAGGTGGACTTAAGTCTCAGTGCCAAAGCTCTTCCCCAATGGCTAGTCATAGGAAAGCCTGCCACTATCTCTCAGTGCCTGGGAAACAGGCTAACAAAGAACAAGGTTGCTGGTTGTTGATTGACAGCAAGGGAGCAGGAATGAGCTCTGAGCTTTCTCTGACTCCCAATGGTGGGGAGGAGGGGCCCACAGATGCAGGAAATCAGAAAGACTCCTGAAAGGCCTTGCTGTTGATTGACAGCAGAAATGGGGGGGGGTAGTAAGGGGGAAACTGACACCAATTTATAAGATCCATTCTGAGTTTTCAGTATTCACTCCCCAGACAGATACCAACTGGAATTTGTAACCCCATCAACTTCTCATAGTTGCTTTAAGAGTTACTGTGCCCTTGGGGGGTATCCTTCAGGCTGCACTTAGCCAGGTTGGGCAGAGAATGCAGGCATTAGAATTGCAAAGGCCCTCACAGACCATCAAGTCTAACAAAATCCTTCAACAGCTGAACAGACTGAGACATAAAGAGGGAAAGTGACTGGCCTAAAGTCATATAGGTACAAAGCATAAGAAGCAGGATATGAACCTAGGTCTTGAAACAGCACTACTGCCAATCTCCTTTTCAGTGAATAACTGGGCATTTGTGGGGAGCCTTAGCTTGTGCTCATTGTTTTCCGGGGTGCTGAAACACTTTTTTTCTGTCTAGGTCTACATAAAAAAAAGATAAAGATAAAGGAACTTTATATTCCATGAGAAAAATCGGGCTAACAAAGCAATTATAAGCCTGGCTTTATTTCACCCAAAAAGAAATACAAGTCAGGGTGGCTGGGTTGCACAGGGAATAGAGCACCAGCCCTAGAATCAAGAGGACCTGAGTTCAAATCCGGCCTTAGACACTTAACACAAAACCAGCCCAGTGACCTTAGGCAAGTCACTTAACCCCAACTGCCCTGCCCTCCCCCATACAAAAAGAAAAAAAAATACAAGTCACAGAGAAGTATTGCTTTATTTCATTGCTTGGTATATTTTAGCCATTTTATTAATAAATCCCTGTAGGGTTGACTCAGCCCATTAAGAGACAAGAAAAATCACTGTCCCTCTCCAGCCTTCTCCACTTCCCCAAGGACCATACTTAGAAGACTACCAAAGACTATAAAGGAGGGAAAAGGTGGCACGGACTTGGGGCTGAGAGTATGTGCTAGTTGGTCAGTAAGAGTAGGATTTTATAGACTCACACCAGTACATATTTACTCCTAAACTTGATTAAGTCACACGGGTTTATTATTTCAATTTTTAATCATGAAGGAAGCACAGTGTAAGGAAATTGTGACCCATGACCACTTCCTCCTCCATAAAGCCTCAGGATTACCTCTAAAACCCAGAAAGAAGATGCAAGAGATGCCCTCTGGAGACCTGAGCTCCCCCTGTGACTGTGGATTGGGAGAGCAGCTCCAAGCTGGGCTCCACAGGCAGGATCTCATTTGATTCTCACACCCTTCTTGGGTGATATTATTACCCATATTTTACAAAGGAACATTAGGCTCCAAGAGTTCTGGTGTGCAAGGTAGGTAGCAAGCTGGCAGAGGGCTTAGAGCCCTGGGCCTGGAGTCAGAAAAATCCGGGCTCAAACAGGCCTTTGGCCACTTCCCAGGGTCTGTGACACTGGGGGAGGCTCTTCAGCTTTCCCTGGCTCCCTTTCCTCTCCTCCCTAATGAGAATGGTAAAAGCACCCACCTTCCTGGTTTTTAGTGAGGATAACAGGGGGTAATATTGGCCACTGCATTCCCAGTCCTTAAAATACTGACTAAATACTAGCTAGTGCCTATATTCTGAAGGACCTTCAATCCTCAGCGTGTTCTTCAACTCTCTCTTCCTTCTGACCTTCTATGGTGTAAAGACTGTCCCATCACTGATATCCCTTCTTCTAAATGGTCTGCCAAGTCTCACACTCTATTATTCTCTGTGTCATCACTCAGGAGTCAGCATTGCATATTCCAAGCTCACTAACAGCCTTGACATTCTATGCTCTAGGACCCCACCCTAAACTGACATTCTAGGCTTTTGCGTATTTTAAGATTTTTTGAAAATGAGTTCATTTTAATCACTGTATGTATGTGTATATATATACATACGTGCATAAACACACACACACACACACACACATATATATATATATATATATAAACAACACAGCCATGAGAAAAGACAAAGGTGATTTCATTAAATCCTGTCCATTTAAAAACTTACTTTAAAACTATTCTGCAATACCTCCATCAACATGAGTAACCGCTGCTCTTAGTAGATAGCCTCTGGTGGCTGAAAAAATGGGTCATCTTATGGCCAACATTAAAGGAGACAACAGGCCTATAATCCACCAGTGGACCCCAATATACAGAGACTTTTCAGTGTGTTAGCACCCGCAGACCCCAGGGTCATTCCTACAGGAAGTGGAGCATCTTACTGGGGGAGAGGGGAAGGTATCCCTTCCTTGGTCCCACCATTTTAAACCTCTCAGTTACAAATGGAGCATTGGGAAGATGTAGACATTGACCCTGTTAAGGTTAAGAGATACATCTTTACTTAATAGAACCACGGGCATCTATTAAACACTTCTTTTATCCCTAAGCTCATAAACAGTGAGATCAGTCCTTGTCTTCTGGGAGATTACATTCTTCCAAGGTAAACTCAGGTTTTTATATGAGCTCATGGCCCCCAACCCAGAGTTCTCTCGCCTTCCTCATAGCTCAAAGGAAGAGGTGGCAAGAATGGCAAGTTTTAGTTTTCTCAAATAGGAATGTTCAGAAAATTTGGGGGGTCGGGAGTGCCGGGCAGCCTAAGGGGCAACCATGTTTAATTTTCCCAAATATATTTTTCTCTTCTTGACATCTTTTTCAATTCCTTTGCCCGTGGCCTCTGAATGAGCAAGAGGACCTGCACCCTTTAATTATCTGTATTCATGTAATGCTTTAAAATAGTGTGATTTCTTGTCTGTTTTCACAACAGCAGGGGAATAGATGGAAAAGGTTTCCCTTCTCCTTTCTTATTTGACATTTTGCTTCCCAAGACGTAAAGCATCAGTGGGGGTTTCCCAAGGTGCTGGAGACAAGTCTCTCCATGCTTCCCCAGACATGTTCTCAAACCATAGTCCATCCCACAGTCAAATGAAGGGGTGTGGAACCTGTGACCTTCTAGATCCTTAAGTTAAGATACTTAAAAAATTTTGTTAAAATTTGGATTCAGTCAGAAGGCTACCTGCGGGCTTCATCACCCCAATCAAAGGCTAGAATAGCCCACTGATCTAGCCCAGGCTCAGTCTCAGTGATAGCCAAGAGGAACAACCTTGCTTCCTTGATGATCTTCCCTGTTTTGTCCTATTTCCCATCTTTTCACTATTCGTGTATATCCATCTGCGGTCATGATTTTATTGATACCCTACTTGATTTTGTCTCCTCTAAATTCTGACCACCCCTCTCCCCATTGCTGTTCCTCCTTCTAGAAGCTAGCCTTGTGCTTGACATGTAAGTGCTTATAAAAGAAAAATCCCAATTACCTGGATAGAGTTTTCAGAATAGGGTCTGCATGAGGTCACAAGTTAACTCAGCAGTGGTTTATTAAATCATTTATTAAGCACACACTTAGAAGCACAGAAGTGGGTCAGAAATGAGTATAAAAGGCAGTCACTGATCTCATGATGTAATTGATGTGAACAGGGAACGTCTGCTTCCCAGAGGCACCGAGGTCTGAATCAGGAAACTG
The DNA here is from genome assembly GCA_028646575.1 of Pseudocheirus occidentalis. Lineage (NCBI taxonomy): Eukaryota > Metazoa > Chordata > Mammalia > Diprotodontia > Pseudocheiridae > Pseudocheirus > Pseudocheirus occidentalis. Next base: position 1,563 of record JAQQSW010005881.1, on the reverse strand, counting down.
GAGCTCCAGACCATGTTTCTTCCCACTTTTTTTGTACTTGGACCCCTTCAGTGGTCTGCTGAAACGTACAGTTCCCCTCGCAGGATTTTGTCTTCAAATAATTGAAGGAAATGGGGCAACTAGTTTGCACAGTGGATAGAGTAGTGGCCCTGGAGTCAGGAGGAACGGAGTTCAAATCAGACCTCAGAGACTTACTTAACTGTGTGACCCTGGGCAAGTCACTTAATTCCCAATTGCCTCACCACACCCCACCCCGAAACTGAAGGAATTGTCAGGTTTCTGTTAACGATTCATGAAAATAAATATGTCATTTTTCCCCTACCCCCAAAAAATATTCTACAAAAGAAATCAAAGGAATCAGAGTAGCCAATAACAAAATAAAACTCTCACTCATTGCAGATGATATAGTGGTATACTTAAAGAATTCTAGAGAATCAACTAAGAAACAATAACTTTAGTAAAGTTGCAGGATATAAAATAATACCAAATAAATCATCAGTATTTCTATGTATTTCCAACAAAACTTAGCAGCAAGAGACAGAGAAATTCTATTTAAAGTAAATGTATAGAATACAAAATAATTGGGGACCTACCTGCCAAGACAAACACAGGAACTATATGAACATAATTACAAAACATTTTTCACACAAAGTCAGATCTAAACAATTGGAAGAAATCAATTTTTCTTGGGTAGACCAAGCTACATAACAAAAATGACAGTTTTACCTAAATTACATTACTTATTCAGGTGTCAAGCAAACTACCAAAAATAGTTTTCTAGAACAATAAAGACTAATAATAAAACTGAACTGAGACAACAAAAAGTCAGGAATATCAAGGGAATTAATGAAAACAATGAAAAGGAAGGTGGCCTAGCCACACCAGATCTAAAACAAGTTTTTGAAGCAGCAATCATCAAAATTATTTTGTACTGGCTAAGAAATAAAGTAGTGGATCAGTGGATTAGACTAGGCACACCAGACAGTGCGTTGATTTAGTGTTTGATAAACACAAAAACTGCAGCTTCTGGGATAAAAACTCACTATGTGAGTAGAACTGACGGGAAAACTGGAAAATGGAACAGCAGAAATTGGGTACATGGTTTAGACACCAAAAGCAAATTAGGAGAGCAAGGAGGAGTTTACCTGTCAGATACATGGGGAAGGAAACATTTTATGACAAAAGAAGAGGTAAAGAACATTGTGAAATGCAAAATGTATAATTTTGATTACATTGAATTATAAAGATTTTGCCCAAACAAAAGAAATACAGCAAAGATAAGAGGAAAAGCCGAAAGTTGGGAAACAATGATTTATAGACAGTGTTTATGACAAAGGCCTCATTTATAAACTACATAGAGAACTGAGTCAATTTTATAAAAATAGAAGTCATTCCCCAACTGATAAATGATCAAAAGACATGGACAGGGAGTTTTCAGATAAAGAAATTAAAGCTATCTATAGTAATATGAAAGCAATGTTCTAAATCACTATTGATTGTAGAAATGAATGATAAAACAACTCTGAGGTACCATCTCACAACTATCAAATTCCTTAATAATAC
>JAQQSW010005880.1:0-14079 GCA_028646575.1 Pseudocheirus occidentalis | reverse complement strand
GTTATGGTATATGAATGTGATGGAATATTATTGTGCTATAAGAAATGGGAAGGAGATTTGACTTCATAATTACCTGGAGAGGCTTATATGAATTGATGCTGAGTGAGAAGAGCAGAATCAGGAAAAATTTGTACACAGTCACAGATACATCATATGTGTGACGACCAATTTTGAAAAACTGGACGCTTCTCAGCATCGTACAGTTAAAAGATAACTCTACAAGTCTCAGGATGGAAGGAGATGTCTACATTCAGACAAGGCCCAGAAAGATCAGAGTTTAAAAGGAGACTGAAGCAATGCATGCTATCATTCTTTTCTATGTTTGGCTTTTGTTTGTCTTTTCTCACTGTTCACCCCATTGGCTATAATACCTATACATCCAGACTATTGTACAGTGTGAAATAGTTTGCAGATCCTATACATGATTGTATGCCACCATGGCGGGTGTGGGTGGTGGGGAGGAAGGGGAGAAAATCTGAAACTCAAGTGACTCTAGAACTGAATCTTGTAACCTAAAAGTAAACAAACAAATCAATAAAATTAAATTAAATTAAAAAACGAAACAAAACAAAAAAATCCTGGGGTGGCTAGGTGGCACAGTGAACAGAGCACCAGCCCTGGAGTCAGGAGGTCCTGAGTTCAAATCTGGCTTCAGACATTTAACACCAAAAATAACCAGCTGTGTGACCTTGGGCAAGTCACTTAACCCCAACTGCCCCACCTACCCTCCTCCAAAAAAAAGAGCAAAAAAGAAATCATTTTTTTAATCCTGAAGATTATATTTCAACATATCCTAAATGAAAACTGCCCAGAACTATTAGAACCAGAGGACAAAATGAAAACAGAAAGAATCCCCTAGTGCTCTTCTTAAAGAAACCCCAAGGTGAAAAATCTGAAGAATGTCAGACAAAATCTTGAACTTCCAGTCAAAGACAAAAATATTACAAGAAGATAACAAGAAAGAGCTCAAGACCAAGGGTCAGAGTCAGGAACACATAATATGGAAGGTGCTACTATAAAAGAAAGGAAAATTGAGTACACTATTCCAAAAGGCAAAGGATAATTTTGGCTTGTTTTAAGGCTCTCAATCAAGTAGAAACTTTCAAAGAAAATGTAAAAGTGGTCATATAAATACATTTAATCAATTGGAAGGGCCTATACCATGAGGAACTGCTTAATGGGGGAGAAAAAAACAATTTACTTTAGAATTGTAATGTTTTCAAGGGTCTTAAAGGAAATTAAATAAGATAGGGTGAGGGTCTTGGGTGGTTTTGTTCTGTTTTGATGATCTTAAGTAAAGAAAGAATAGAAGGAAACAGGAAATATGCTGGTGAGGAATGGAGAAAAGAAAGGGAATTTAGTATCTCATTTATCAAAAGTACTACTGTTTAAGTTTGAGATTTAAGGGTGCTCAGGACCCCCAAATACTGACATACGGATCTTGCCAAATGAATTCTACTCAAGCCTTCTCTCAGTCAAAGTAAATTAGAGTTTATTAAAGATTCACCATACTGGGTGGATTCTTAAGGAGCCTAAGGATTTGTGAAGCTTGTATCAACAAATGGGCCAGATTGAATCTCAGCTAGATGAGGTAAATCGAATCTAAACACCTTTGTGTGAGATGAAAAAGTTCAGAGTCTGAGTCTGAGATCAGAAAAGGTCTTTCTTTATTCTTTCTCATGAGAAAGGGCACGGCCCCTGTCACTCAAAGGGCATCTGCCAGAGAGTGCAAAATGTGGAAGCTCACAGACTTCTCTTCTCTTGATCCAAACTCCACCTCTAACACCTGTCCGACCTAACCATTGGCTGGTGAGAAAAGTTCACAATCTTTCATTAGTATTAACTAATTTGGTGCAAAGCCATTTCAATCCTTCATTATGTATTTCCTTTCACCAAATTTGGAAGTGCCCAATCAGAAGTGGACTAGTATGGTTTTCTTTGAAATTACCTGATTTCAGAGAAATCATGAGTTACTTGAGAGATTAAACTGGTTTACAAAGTATAGGAAAAAGATAGGAATATAACAGGAAACTTCACTGTGAGTCATCTCTCACGCTTTTATGGAGGCAAGATGGATCTTATGCACAGAAAGACTGTGGGAAAGATCTAGGACTGATCTAGTGGTCTGGGGTGATGAGAGGTGGGGTCCTGGGAGGATCTTGATGAGACTGGGGTGACTAGAGGTCACATTCCCAGGAATTGGTTTCAGGATGGGAAAAAGCTGAAGGCTACAGGGAGATGACAGACAATGGGGGGCTAGGCTAGTTTAAGGGTGACAGATTTGGGTGTAGACATTTTAATAGGATCAATGGTGGGAAGTAACCAGGCAATGGGGGGGCTAGGCTAGGTTAAGAGTAACAGAGATTAGGGTCTTGCAATAATGAAAGGCCTCAGGCAATCAAATGGGAAAATTCAAGGAAGATTCAAGGGGGTTTCCAGAGTTTGTACTCCATCATTCCCCCCCAAACAAATTGGACCCAAATTCTTTTGGGGTAATGGGCGAAGGTTTCGACTTCTGAAACAGCTTCCTGCTGGCAAGGGGTGTAGAGCTGTCCCGCCTCAGTGGATCCCATTCAAGGGATATATACATCCTGAATAGCCATCTGGAAGTTGATAGCTTAGACTCTGGAGGAGACAACCCTGGCAAGGAAGTTAAGTAAACAAGGACCAAACAGGCACAAAGGGAAAAAAGATGAAACCTGTTTAGCAAAAAAGTGCAGAAAAAAATACAATCCTAAAAAGAAAAGTAAGGGAAGTATAAGAGAAGGGCTTGCTCAAAAACTTGACCAAAAAAGGGGGAAATGGTGTCAGAATTAGATAACTAAATTTTGCTTTTCTTTAGCTGGGAGGTCTTGAGTCGAATTATTTCGGCAGGATCCTGCATCTCAGTATTTTGTAGTCTCGAGCACCCCTAAATCCCAAACCTAAAAATATGGTTCCCTAACCCAGAAACACTGCTAATGTCAAATTCTTCTGCAGCCAAGACAGGAAGGTATGTAAGCCTCCCCCCTCCCTATCCTCTTCTAGCTCTCCAAGTACCCTTGTTTGTGGTATAAAAAATACCCATTATTCTTAATTTAATTAGAAAAGTAAACACAGAGATGCCTTAGATAAGAAGAGGAATTTATTCCCTTTCTCCCAGGAAGAAAGGGGTGCCCAATGAAAGGATGTCTTACCCATGCTGATGCATGAGGCCTGGCTGGAAGAGAGAGAGCCTAGCCCTGTTCCAAGGTTTAAAAACCTAATTAGGACGTCCCCTCTCCTGGCCAACTGCCCTCTTTCATTGGTGAAAAATTCACCTCCCAACCTCCTCCCCAATGAGACTACAAGGGGGTTGGCCTTCACCAGGGGGGAAGAAATGAACAAAGGAAGATTCCAGACTGAGAAGTTTTCTCTAATTTCATGTCCCACACACCCTGGAGGTGCTTTTCAGGATTGACCTCTCAGGTCCCATTAGGTCAGAAAGCTAGGAGGCTGTCTCATACTCAGCGTGATGCTCCCAGGTTCTAGATCCAGTGGTTTATTGATGTAGATCCCTAAGGGTTAAAAATACTATGGGATGATTTTCCAATACTTTGTGAAGCCCCTAGTTTATTTCTAAGCTGAAGGCACCCTAAAGTTTCTTATCTTGAAATACCATAAAACTTCCCCCTTGTCCTGGACCTTGGAATTCCTTGTCTCTCCCCATCCTGGGTCATAAAATTCTCCATCTCCCTTGTCCTGTCATCCGTCTTTCTCACCCTATCCCTAAATCTCCAACACCTCTTAGAAACCCTAAAAATTACATCATCCTACAGGGTGTGTAGCTTTCTGTCTATATAAACCCAGTCCTTTTCCTGTATCAATGCCTTTGTTTAGCTCCTAACTAAATCTCAGGCCCCCATGCTTTTGAGTCAAGAAAGCTCTCTTTGGAAGGTGAATGACATAAGATAAGGTAGACAGGAAATTTTATGACTCAGAATGGGGGTGAAAGGGACACAAGGAATTCCATTTAAAGAGATGAATTCCTAAACCTCAAAGTTGCAAAGAACCTCAGAGACCCAGTTCAACTAGCTCAAATAATTGCGTCTCTCCACCAGAAAACTCTTTTCAGTGGCGATGGTTGTTGTTGTTAAAGCACACTGCATTCATTAACTGTCACGGGGAAAGTCCTCCTGTCACTCCCGTTAATCTTCGCTATTCGAGGTCTTCTTGGCCCAAAGAAAGCAAAAACTTAACCAGAAAACTCTGGAATCAAGTCACGGATTACGCCACGTAGCACTGGCTAGACGACGTGTGACCTAGCACGCCAAACTCGCAACCTCCTCCTTCCTAGTCACCTACTTCCGTAATTGGATCTCGGAACGTCTTCCCCTGCCCCACTCCCCATTCCGTCATTACCCACGTATCACACGCCACACCACCAAAATAGGAAGTGGGTAGACTACAGGTTCTGCCCATAGGTATCATGGCGTATTTAGGCTCTCTTTCCCCTCCTGCCCTTTCCCTTCTCTCAACCGGCGGAATCAGCAAAGGATCTGGAGGTGAATGATGAACATCACCTTTATTCTTGAATTGTCCCAACCTCAAGATCCTCCTGGTCTCATAAGGTTAGAGAAGAACAAAAGTTTGTCTATAAAGCTTGTTGACAGACGCCAGAAGAGAAGTAGGGAATGGGGGCCGGGAGCAGGGAGGTGGGCGGATACCTTTCCATGCTTGACCAATTGGTGCCGCACGAGGCGGGACGACTTGAGGAAGGTTGGTAAGAAACAGGGAGGGGGCGGGGCCCTGCAGGGAAGGGGGCGGGGCTGCGGTTGCGGTCGTTAGCCGGAGGCGGCTGCGGCAGCTGCTGGTGAGTGAGGAAAGTGGTGGGGGCGGCCTTTGACTTGATGGGGAGGAGTACGGTAGCGCTTGAGACTCCACTCCCTGCAGGCATCGGTCTTTTTTTCGTTTGGGCTTTATCTATGAGAAAGAGGGTGGCCAGTTCTCGGAGAATCCGCCGCCCTCCCGCCTTAGGCAGGGTATGGGGAACCTCGTTTGGCTTGGCAGGTTGGGGTCAGTTTCGTCCTTTTGCCGCCCCCGTCCCCGGCCTGGGGGATTCTGGGATGGGAACTCGCGGGGAGCACCTTTTTGACTCGGAGCTTTTCCTTAGTGCGGGAGTGGGGCGTGCCAGTTCTGCTCCGCCCCCTTGGCTGTGTGCGGCTGGGAGGTAGCGTGGCTATGGCGGACACGCAGCTGAAAGCCTGAACTCCAGCAATTTGTCTCCTCTTTCCCCTGCATCTGCTCTCTTAGCTTCTCCTCCAGCCCTCCGGGGCAGTTGTCACCCTCTCACCCCCACTCTTCACCTCCCACCCGCAAGTCGGGGCCTGAAACCAAAAACTAAGGCCTACGAGGGACGGGCAGGACGGGTGGTGAAACCGAATCACGGCCGAAGGTGACAGTTTGCATTTTAGGTCCTCGACATTTTAGAGCTTCACCTCCTGATGAGGTCTTTTAAAGGTAAGGAGAATAGGAAGACGAGGTTGGGGTATGTTTTGTAACTTTAGGCAGCCCACTTGTGTGAATGCTTCTCTTTGCTCTCGTAGGGGAAGAGGAGCAAGACTTGCTCAAAAGTGCCCCAAGTAGTGACTGATGTACATTTTACAAAGGTTCTTGACCAGGGCTTGTGGTGGATAGATTTCAGGGGAGTTTGGGAACTTAAATGGGAAGAAAATTACATCTTTATTTTAAAGTCGCTGATTGAAATTTTGTGTTCAGCTGTGATTTTTTTTTTAAAAATGGACAGTGTATAGCACTTTTTAAGATTTGCAATTTCCTTACAAATAATATCTCTCTTTATCCTCGAAACAACCCTGGGAGGTAGAGTCTTGTTATTATCCTTCTGTTGCAGACGAGGAAACTGAAGCAAACAGATTAAGTGCGTTGTCCAGGATCACACAGCTAGCAAATGTCTGAGACCAGATTTGAATTGTTCCAGACTTTCAGTCCCATCACCCTTAGGTACTTCTGTGTAATTTTTTAAAAATATTATCCTTATGAGATATGGGCTTTTATCGACGAGGGGTCCAGGATAGAGAAAAGGATTAAGAACCTCCCCAGTGTTTAAGGGCTCATGAGATGGTCATAGCTAGTTAGTCTTTGACCTCTTGTGTAAAACCTTGTCAAGTTCATTTAAGCAAAGGAAACAATCAGTGTATATGGAAGCATCAAGCCAGCAATTACAATAATTTTAAAATGTTGCACCGATTTTGAATTTACTAAACATACAGAAGAAAACTGTTGACTTAGGATAGTTTATTGAGAAAGCAAATCTCATCTTTTGCTGCAAAAAAATAATGTTCATTTTTAGGAAAGTATGAGTATCAGACTTTTCCATTGTAGTAAGTTTTGTGTGAAGAGTTGGTAGAATCCTGTTCAAGACATTTTTCAGATTTGCGCACAAAATAGACTAAAAAAATGAAAAGATACTGGGGAATTTAACAATGGGGGGGTGTGGTATATTTAAGAAGCTATGATTGTGGTGGAAGTAGCCAAGCAATATAAACAAAATGACTAAAACTCTTATGGAATACTTAAGCAGGTACTTTAAGTATAACTTTACTCAAACCTGACTGGAGCAGGTATTTAGGAGCTACTTGATTTAGGCACATATCAATGCTTTTAAACAAATGAATGAAAGTATCATTTTTTAAGCAACTGTTACTGTTGACCTGGGTATTAAGCCCCAGTACAGATTACAAAATTGAGACAGTTTCTGGCCTCCTGGGAGCTTACAATTTAATGTGGGTGAGACTGTAAAAAAAGGGAAGTTTGAGTCTGGTAAGTCCCGGGATATTAAGCAGATCTTAAGTGACCGTGCTGGGCCCCTTTCCAGAAAGCCCGCTAGTGATTTGTAACTGTTCCCAGTTACAAGAATTGGAAGAGGGACAGGGTGCTCATGTTTTAGCAGGACAGATAACAAGATGCCCAGATTGGATGGCTGGGGTGCTCTTCACACAAATGCATAAAAATTATGCATAAAAATAAATGCATAATTAACATATGGTAATTTAAGACTTAGAAAACAATTTCATAAGAGATATATCACACTGCCATCAAAGGTCACAAAGCTTGAAATACAGTGAAATCATGTAGACTAGTGAAACTGTACAACCAGAAAATTTTGCCTGCTTTAAAGAAGTGAAGGTTGTTACTGGATTTACCCCCTCGAGCAGACCTATGTTGGATGTGCTTTCTAGACAAGTAAAACCAACTGAAAAAGGAACAGATTTTAAAGAGACAGACCAAATATAAAAATGGCATTGAGTTCCATGCTAAGACTTAGTGACCCTAACCAAACGAACCTGTAATAGATCCAGATAATGTCTTTGTGGATCATTTAATGTGCCACCTATGAGCTCTGCTCACATGTCAAGAAAGCAGCTACAAGATACAAGTCAGTGTACCAGCTGACCAAAAGTTCAACCAAAGTGATGAATAAAAGTTCAATAATACTGTAATAGGAAACATATTTATATAAGTCTCCATATGCTGGTCAGCATTAGGGACAGTAGACACTCAGGGTCCCAAAAAAATGCTGTATGTATTTACTGAAGCAGAATTAAAAGGTGAGGTGAATACAGAATTTTAGTTAGCAGTAGTCAGCAGACTAAATGAGGCTGTTGTACCTATCATAAATAAGGTAGCCCTTTTTTTAAGCAAAGGTTTAAGAAACAGTAAAACCGCAGACATCAAAAACTGAAAAAAGTTGAAAGATGCTAACCAAAATTGTGGTTAAAGTGTCAGATGAGAAGCATCATGAAAAAATCTTCTGATTCTACACTCAGCCATGTGAGTTAACTACTTGAGTAATTTTAGGCAAAACACTTAACCTCTTTCTCTAAAGGTTGCTTAAATGTAAAATAAAGGAGGTATAATTGTAATAGTTAATAGTGGTATTTATATAGTCTTAATATTTGCAAAGTACTTTACAAATATTACAGCTTTTTGCATTCACAGCCCTGAAAAATAGGTACAGTTATTATCCTCATTTTGCAGAGGGGGAAACTGAGGCAGAAAGGCATTAAGGGACTTGTTCAGGGGCAAACACCTAATAAGTGTCTGGGGCTGAATTTGAACTCAGGTCTTTCTGACTCCCAAATCCAGCCCTATATCCACTGTACCACTTAGGTGCCTCTGGATATTTCTCAGGTGTAGTTTAGGAAAAATTGTTTTATCATCTGTTTTCCTAGAAAGCACACTGCATGGAAAGACAATTTTCTTTTTTATTTTGTTTCTTTTTTAAAAAGTTTTTGATGTAGAGACTGTCCCCCAAATTTAGGAACCAACTAGATTTTTTAATTTTCAACTAAAAGAAAAAGAAAGTGAAAAAAAATAGTAGCCATAGGACAGTTGATTCCCAGAATTCAAAATGAAATCGAAATTGGGAATTGGGGGTGGAAAATGGGTATCTACCCAGTAATCTTGAAGGATCTTCCCAAGCATACCAAACTTTCCAGAAGGACAAAGGGGTGACAGGGAGGGGGTAGAAGAAACTTCTGTTGGTTATGGTTGCAGCATGGTTGATCTTGAACACCTGCCTTATTCCCAAGAAGAGGAGGCCTGGCAAGCCAGTACAAGTACAGTGTCAGCTGAGAAGACCAAGAATTCTCCAAGTGAGACCCCATTACTTCTTTGCATCAAACAGCAAGTTACTTGTTACAGAACAAAATGCCTTTCTGGTTCTTTTAAAATTGTACCCACAAATACCAGGTGCCTGTATAAAAATCTTACGTATTTTATTCTGCACCTGAAAGTGGACAAGCCATATTGGTTAAATTCTTATAATAATATTAGGATACTGGAATACTGGACTCTCTTGAGACCTCTGTGAAAAAATCATGTTTTTGTCTCAAGAGTATATACTCCCAGTGACTGAATGAGTAGTATTATTACTTTGAAAAAGGTCTCTGGTCAGAATTAAATTGGTCTTTTCAGACATATTTCCAAATCTGGATTTTCATGACAGAAGAAGATGCCATGTATTGATAGAAGTGGCTACTAAACCCCCTGCTGGGAATTTGGACTAAATAGGCCCGACTAGGTTTTCCTTAAAAGACAGTGAAACCACCCTCAGACTTAATTGGACCAGAGTGGCCTAAGTCTTATAGCTCCTTCATTGACATGAAGGCTCTAGGAAACTTTTCCCAACCTAATCAGTGGTATGTGTTTGCTCAGCGGCCTTTCTGTGTATGCTCTGTATAGCTAAGTAAATTTGATTTTGTTAACTGTCTGATTTCTTTCCAACTTGGCATCCTGAGTCAGCCCTGGTCTACAACAGTATGTGTTTGTAAATTAATTTTTTCCACCTTCCTTGGAGGATTTTATTTTCTCTGATCATTTCTCCTCATAGGATTTCAATGATAAATACTTTAATTGAGTTTTACCTTTCTTTATACTAATTAACATTGTGTTGCTGTTAATCATTTAATTTTACAAGTTTGATTTTACAAGTGGAAAATATTTTACCTTAATTTAATCAAGTTTGACTTATGTGCCAGTTCAGTTTCAAAAAGAATATTTTCAGTTAAAGGATGGTATTATAGAGAATAAGACACACATGTGACATTGGTCAAGTCATTTAATGTTTCAGTGCCCCAGTCAACACGCTAAAACAGTAAGTCACGTATTAGTTGCTGCCCTGGGGCAGGGGAGGGAGAATCCACAATAAGAAAGTAGAAAGAAAGAAGATATTGTGGAGGTAGATTATCTATAAGTGGGTAGAATTGGCTTCATATGTGCCTAAATGCAAGAAAAAACAATTCTACAAAGGTTTTCCACCAGACCCCCACCCCATTTCCTCCCTTTCACTACTGTACCTGATATCTGTATTTCCTTATTATCTCCTGTCCTCAATCCATTCCAGTCTGACTTCTGCACTCACCATTCTACTAAAATTGCTCTCTTAAAGGTTATCAGTGACCTCCTCTTGGCCAAATCCACCAGCCGGTTTTCCGTCTTCACTCTCCTTTGATCTCTTTACCTGTCGTCTTTGGTTTCAGAGATGGTACTCTTTGAAAGAATGCTGACTCCAGTCGCAGCTCTGCTACCTAATTACCTCATATAACCTTATGCAGTGGGTTTCAGTTTCCTCATCTGGAAAAATGAGATCGATAGACTTGATGACCTTTGAGGTCATCTGCTCTAAATTAATAATGCTCCTGTCCTAAATGATGTTCTTTCTCTAAGAGACAGTATAGTTGAGTGGAAAGAGTCCCGAACTAGCAGAAGGGAGAGAAGATATTATAGTCTTTTGAGGGCAGAAAGTTGTTTTCCCCTTTATATCATGTAGCATCTTTAATAGTGTATTGCACATAGTTCTTAATACACCTGTATTGAATTGAAGTTTCATCTATTTCCTTTGATCTTGGACAGGTTATTTGACATTTCCTATTTCCCTCATCTTTAAAATTGGACTCCACTAGGTCATCTCTAACAATCTTATGAATCTTCCTTATCTCTTAATGTGGGTCTGTTTGGGGGCCACACTTCTTTTTTTGTTCTTTTTTTGGCAGTCTCATTTTTGGTCCACTAACCTCATCTACCAACTCTGTGCAGATGACTGACCTTCACATGTATGTCTGTGGGCTTGAACTGTCTTCTGAACTCCAGATCTCATCATCAGCTACTTTTTAGGACGTGGCTAACTGGATTGAAAGGCTGTATGGTATTTGAGTGTTGGTTTTGAAATGATAAGAGACCTGGATTTCAGTGCTGCCCCAGCTGCTGACTAGCCTTTAGACTTTTGAAGTCACTTTTTAACCTCAACAGGTACCTCTCAGAGATCATGTGAAGATCAAACGAAATTATGTGTATAATGTATTTTGCATACCTAAAAGTGTTATATATGAGCTGCTGTTTGTGGTGATGATAATAATGAAGCCATTATGGTCCCCTTAGCATTTTACATTCCATATATGCAAAATTAAGTTTATTATCATATTAAATCTACTTCCCTTTTTTGACATCTTTCTTTCTGTCTGTGGTTCTTTCATTAACACTGCCTTCCGTGTTCTTAACTCTGGTTTCATTGTTGACCTCCCACTCATACATCCAATAATTATCAAGTCCTGTTGATTCCATTTCCACAACATCCCTCATATCTGTCTCTTCTGTTTTCCCAAAGTCATCACTTTAGTGTATACACTCATTAATGTTCACCTAGACCTTTGCAATAACCTTGTGACAGAGCTTTCCACCAGAACACACTTTTGTCTTCCAATCTGTCCTTCGTACCGTCGCCAAAATAATTTTTCATACATATATGTTACTTCTGTTAAAAAATCTTAAATAGTTGCATATTTCCTATAGAGCAAAGAGTAGATTTTGGTATTCAAAGCCCTCTAAAATATGGTATCAGTTTTTCTTTCCAATCTTTAATATCATATTTTTTGTACATCATCCTAGATAAATTAAATTATCCTTCAATCTCCAAAAATACATAATGCTCTTCTGGCTCCTTGCTTTTCCTTACTCTTTTCTGTTAATTGTTCCCTCTTGTTGAATTTCTGTTTATCCTTTAAAATCCAATTTTCAACCTATTTCTGTGGAATTTTCCCTTTTCCCCTTCTCCCTGCAATAATACCTTATCATTACCTCAGACCTCACCTGACTTCAACTCAGTTCAATTTAGCAAGAATTTGTTAAGCAGCTGCTATGTGTTTTGATATGGATGTATAATATTATAATTATCTCTCTTTTTTTTTTTTCATTATGCCCCTTTGGGACTGTAAGTCCAGTTCCTAGCACAGTATTCCTACCACAAGACTATTGGCTAGTAAACATCTTTTGAATGATTGAACATTTTATAGGATACTTCGTAAGACCCTCACTTGACCTTTTTTTTTCTTTTTTTTCTTTTTGGAGGGCAATTGGGGTTAAGTGACTTGCCCAAAGTCACACGGCTAGTTTTTTTTTATGTGTCAAGTGTCTGGGGTCGGATTTGAACTCAGGTCCTCCTGACTCCAAGGCAGATGTTCTATTCACTGTGCCACCTAGCTGTCCCCACTTGACTTTTTTAATGATGAACATAAGCAAAAGCACCACTATGAAGAATTGTAGGATACCATTGTCTATTGCAGTAAATAAAGAGAGAAATTATATGAAGAACTTGACAAAATCCTCTAAACTAAGACAGCTTGTAATTGGTATATTCCATACAGGAGGGGACATGTTGAAAAAAACATGGTTCAAAATTAAGAAGTAGGTCAGTCTTAAGAGATTACTCACAAGTCTCATGCCTTTACATCATGAATATTTTATTGGAAAATTTCCGAGTAAGCACCAAACATGACAAGCACTGAGCATCACTAAAACATGAAAATGACTAAACCTTTATAGGCAGGAAAAGACTGATTACAGTTGTAGCATTCGTTTCAGAAACAACTGAACATGTGCAATCAGTGATCAAAATAAATACCATTACTTACCAGGACTCCAGCCAGGTGTAATAAAGGGTATACTTTGAAAAATGAGAAATTGCTAAAACTAAAGGTGTTCCTATCACCATTTCATAGAAAAGTTTGATGAATGAAAAATAGGAATTGGAGTAAAGAGCTATGTAGGAATTTTCAAACCACCTTAGCTAGCAGACAGCAGACTTAGTAAACAAAAAAAAATTGGCAGGTAAGTGCAAAATTGGTTTAGAATACAAGCTTATGAAAAATTATGTAAAAAAAGGATAGAATGTTAGAAGCAGTGTCTTATATTCTGGTCTTATAATCAACACAAAGAAAACAGTACAGTTGGTTCTATAATTATCATCTGTTTTCAGTGATGAAGATAAGGGAGCTACCACAATGTGTCTCTCAATTACCTCAGTACCTGATATGCTTATATGAGGAATTGTCGATACATTTAAGAGAGAATCTAGAAGAATGAATGGACTTGACTACATATATAAGAAACCCTTTAAAGTAACTTAGGGATCTCTTTTCCAGCCATGAATAGACATTTAGGAAAAAAAACTGACCAAAAAAGACAGACACCTAACAAAATAATTGTTCTGTGTACATGTCAAGGATATTCTTAATGAAATCAGAAGGATGGACATTCTCTAAGAGATAAATAGCCAAAGGATATAGATAGTTCTCAAAAGAAGACAAATCGGTTTTTGACAGCCACATAAAAAATGTTCTGAATCAGTGTCATAAGAGAAATGCACATAAAAGTAACTGAACTTCATATTCTACCCTTCAGATTGGCAAAGATAACAGTAGAAAATAATTCCTGGAGAGGTCAGTTGGCTCACCGGTGTTCAGTTGGCAGAATTGAATTGGTCTGTCCATTCTGGAAAGCAGATTTGAGAAGTGTGCTCCTAAAAGTCACCAAACTGTATACCTTTTGGCTTAGTGGTACCGCTTCTAAGATTATATCCTAAAGACGTCTCACAAAGGAAAGAGGACACATTTTACAAAAATATTCATACTGCTTTTTGTTGTAGCAGAAAAATCAGAAACTTAGGGAAGTGCCCATCATGTGAGCAATGGTGAACAAATTATGCTATGTTAACAGACTAGATTATTATTGTACTGTGAGAAATTGCAAAAAAGACAGATTTAGAAAAAAATTCTCAGAACTGATATATAATGAAGTGAGCAGAGCAATTTATACAGGGACTGATATTGTAAAGAAAACAATTTGAAAATACTTAAGAACTCTTAATGACAACTCCACGGAACCAATGAAATGTGCTTTCTGTCTCTTGATGGATATGATTGACTAAAGCTTCAGAAGGAGGAGTTTTGTTTTTTGGACTTGACTTATTAATGAATGGGTGTGATTTGCTTGGCTATCCTTTCCTTCTTTTGTTTGTTTTGCTTTTTACAAGTGAGAGATTTTTATTCTTGAGGAGTAGGAAAAGAATGCCAAATACTAACAATGCTTCCACCACCACCACCCCTAAAATAAAAGCATCAGTATTTTTTTAGAAATACTCAGAACATAAGGGTAGGGGGAGAGTCAGAGGGAAACAGAAAACTGAGAAACTATAGAGTCTACTTTTTAAGGCATTCTTCTCTTCATTGGCTTTCTGAGCCTCCTTTGCCATGTGAGATAATTTGC
>JAQQSW010005879.1:0-14079 GCA_028646575.1 Pseudocheirus occidentalis | reverse complement strand
ACAGTTACACATACACAGGTTAAAAACCCATCCAATGTAGAATTCATAGGGAAATATGGAAATGAAATACATAGAATTGGAAATATATATTACGCTTATTTAAATATTTTGTATCTCAGTGATCTAGGCAATTTTCTTTGCCTCCCTCCCTTCCTCTCTCTCTCTCTCTCTCTCTCTCTCTCTCTCTCTCTCTCTCTCTTTCTCTCTCTCTCTGTCTCCTTCTCTCTCTCTTCTCTCTGCCTGTCTCTGTCTGTCTGTCTCTTTTCTTCTCTGGGAGTTAGATGGCTATGTAACATTATAAACAGAGTGCTAGGCCTGGAGTCAGGAAGGCATCTTCCTGACTTCAAATCTGAACTCAGACACTTACTAACTGTGTTGACCATGAACAAGTCACTTAACACTATTTGCCTCAATTCCCTCATCTGAATAATGATCTGGAGAATGAAATGGCAAACACTTTCTTATCTTCCCCCCCAAAAAAAACCCTAAATGGGGTCACAAAGAATCAGGTATTACTGAAAAAAATGATTGAGAAAGTTAGGGAGGCAAGACTTGTGAGGTGTAGCTTCAGGGAGTATATCAATCTACAATTGTCCGTATATAGGCTGCCTGTCCACTTGACGCTTCTATGTCTTTTGTCTTTCCCCTTTTCTGATTTTAAGTTAATGAGTATATGGTGATAAAATTGTTCAGATAGTAGAGATCCATCAGAACCACTGAAAAAAATGGATTCAGTAGGTAGACTCCACAAAAGATAATATTAGCCAATGATATAGGAAATGATTGGAGAAAATTGTCAGAAGACTTCGGCCAATGACTGCCCCGTAGGATATGACTATAAAAGGGAAAAGAGCAAGATTCAGATTTTTAAAATTTTTTTCTCAATATTATTATTGTTATTACACTTACATTTAGTACTTATGTATTTATACTGACACATCATTGATACATTTAATACTTGGCTGTCTCTTTAAAATCTGCCCATATTCTTTTTACAAAATTATAACCCCCACAAAATCCTGTTTACTTCATTGTGTTCTCATGATCTTTACTTCTACTACCATAGTATTTTTGAGAGGTGTGGAAGAAGCAATTGGGGTTAAATGATTTGTTAAGGGGTACACAGTTTTTAAATGTCTGAGTCCAGATTTGAACTCAGGTCTTCCTTACTCCAGGGCTGGTGCTTTATCCATTTTGCCACCTAGCTGCTCATGCCACAGTATATTTTTGCAATAGTTTTAAAATGTATCTACTTTTAGTTTTCAACATTCAGTTCCACAAGTTTTTGAGTACCAAATTTTCTCCCCAGCCCTCTCCTACTCCCTACCCCCCCTCCATGGTGGTATGCAATCTGATGCAGGTTCTACATATACCTTCCCATTAAACATTATTCAAGTTATAAAGAATTATAAAGAATGGAATGAACAATGAGAAAGAAGGAGAAAAGCAAAAGAGAGAGAGAGACAGAGAGAGAGAGAGAGAGAAAATAGTTTGCTTCATTTTGCATTCAAACTCTGCAATTCTTTCTCTGGATGTGTATAGCCTTTTCCATCATGTGCCTTTCAGAGTTATAACCTATTGCTGAGAAGAGCCCCATCTATCAAAATTAGTCATCACAGATACAATGTGTCTATAATTATGTACAATGTTCTACTGCTTCTGCTCCCCTCACTCACCATAAGTTTACCTATGACTCTAAGAAGCCTATCAGCTTCTCGTTTATTTTAGTAAAATAGTCTTCCATTGTATCTGTGTACCACAACTTGTTTAGTCATTCACCAATTAATGGACACCCCCTTGATTTCCAATTCTTTGCCACCACAGAAAGAGCTGTTATAAATATTTTGGTACATATGGGTCCTTTTCCCATTTTATGATCTCTTCATGATATAGCCCTAGAAGTGGTATTGCTGGATCAAAGGATATGAATGTTTTTATGGCCCTTTGGACATAGCTCCAAATTGTTCTCCAGAATGGTTGGATCAGCTCACAGCTCGACCAAAAATGCATTTGAATTTCAATTTTCTCACATGTTCTCCAACATTGATCATTCTCCTATTTTGTCATCTTAGCCAATCTGACTGGTGAGATGTGATACTAAAGAGTTGTTTTGATTTGCATTTCTCTAATCAACAGTGATTCTGAGCATTTTTTTCATATGTTTATAGATATCTTTACCACATTCCTCTCAAAACTGCCTGTTAATATCCGTTGACAATTTGTCAATTGAGGAATGACTTGTATTCCTATAAATTTGACTTATTTCTCTGTATATTTTAGAAATGAGGCCTTTATCAGAGACACATTGTAAAATTTCTTTACCAATTTTCCACTTCCCTCCTAATCCTGGTTGCATTGACTTTATTGTACAATAACTTTTAAATTTAATGTAATCAAAATTAACCATTTTGAATTCTGTAATCTCTCTATGTCTTGTTCTTGTCATTCCTTCCCTAAGCCAAATTCAATTAGAGTAAAGGAAAGTAAAGTTGTAACAGTTATCCCTTCCCTCTTCCATATGGAATGATTAACCCCAATTTATTTCTCCCTGTCTCTTCTCATTCTAATCCTCTCCCACCTCAGAATTTCACGTTTTAAAGTATCATCCCTTCATATTAAATTGATCCTGTACTCTCTATGTACACATAAACACACATGCTCATATATGCATTCATACGCAGATGTAGCTTCCTATATAGACATATATGTATACATACATATATGTATACATACATATGTATACACACATTTGCATTCCCTTCACCTATCCTCATACTAAGAAAACTTTCATAAGTTGCTATCATCATTTTTTACATATTGGCATGTAAATAGTTCAACTTTGATAAGTTCCTTCTGATTTCTTTCCCATGTTTCCCTTCTCATGCTTTTTGTGTTTGTCGAATTTTCTGTTCAGTTCTTGTTTTTTCAGCAAGAAGGTTTGAAAGTCCTCCACATCAATGAATGACTTTACTTTCCCCTCGAACATTATACCCAATTTTGCTGGGTAGGTGATTCTTTATTTTAATCACAGCACCCTTGATCTCCAAAATATCATATTCCAGGCCCTTTGATCCCTCAGTGTAGAAGCTGCCAGATCCTGGGTTATCCTAATTGTGTTTCCACAGTATTCAAATTGTTTTTTTTTCCTGGCAGTATGTAATATTTTCTCCATAATATAGGGATTCTGGAACCTGGCTATAACATTTCTAGGAGTTTTTTTGGGGGGGTGGACCTTTTTCAAAAGGTGATTGGTGATCAAGTTGTATTTTGCCCTCTGATTCTAAAACATCAGGGCAAATTTCCTTGAGAATTTCTTGAAGGATGCTTTCCAAGTTTTTTTTTATCATGGCATTCAGGTAGAACAATAATTTTCAAATTGTCTCTACTGGATCTGTTTTCCAGGTCAGTGTTTTTTTTTCAAGGAGATATTTCACATTGCTTTCTATTTTTCTCATTTGTTTGTAACTATTTAATAGCATCCTGGTTTCTCATAAAATCATTTGCTTCCACTTGCTCCACTTTAATTCTGAAGGAATAATTCTCCACAGAATGCTTTTCAGATTCTGGCAAATTCAACTTTTTAAGGCATTCTTCTCCCCATTGGCTTTCTTGGCCTCTTTTGCCCTTTGAGTTAATCTATTTTTAAAGTGTTGTTTATTCAGTCAGGTTGTTGACTCTCTTTTCATGATTTTCTCCCATCATTCTTATTCCTCTTCCCAATTTTTCCTCCACTTTTCTTATTTGGTTTTCAAAGTCATTTTTACTTGGACCTATGGCTTGTAGGCAATCTGCATATTTCTTGGAAGTATTTGGTGTGGGAGATCTGACTGTGTTGTCTTCCTCCCATTCCATGCTTTGATCTTTTTTGTCCACAAAAAAGGATTCTAGAGTTTTGTTGCAGTTCTTACTTTTATTCCTTTTCCTCATGTTGGCCAGTCAATTAATTGCTTGATTTTTTAGCTCTGTGGAACTCTGCTTCCAGGAGGGAAAGCTCTGTTCCAAATTGCTGGGGTTTTCATAGCTTCTGGAGCTATTGGAGTGTGCTACAGCCCCCACTCGCTTTGGCTTGCTGAAAGTGCACCCCAGGACCACCACCTGAGACTATGATCTGGATCCAAGCTGCTCAATACAAGAGCTGTTGGTCCTGATCAATTGGCTTGGCCCCCACTGCAATCTGTAGGCCAGGAGCTCAGAAGTAGCCCAGTGGAGGCAGCTGCCACTTGCAGTCATTCCTGTCACTTCCTGCTGCTTGCTTGAAATGGGGGCAGTTTGGCCAGACCCACTATTATCCCTCATATTTAGGTTGAATTCTACTGACCTTTCTCTTAGCCTTCTTTCTCCTGGCTTGATAAATGTGGAAACCACCCCAGGTGCTGAAGATCCACTCTCCAGTAGTCTCCAGCTGTGGCTCCTCCCAACTGCCCCAGGGCCTGGCAGCGGTTTGGGGCTGGGCTGGTTTCAGCTCCCAGGTTGCTGTGATGAGCCCCACCTGCTGAGCTGCCTTGAGCAAGAGATATGTTTTCTGTATTTTGGGGAGATTTGGAGCCCTAAAATTTGTTTAGAGTCATATTTTATGGGTATTTCAGGTAGCTGTATGGGAGCTGCAAAACTTTGGTGCTTCTATGCTGCCATCTTGGCTTTCCCCCTCTCAATGGTAACTTTTAACAGGGTACCATTTCCTTCTTTATCTCTTTTATTTAGAACTATTTTTGCTTTTGCTTTGTCTGAGATTAGGGTTGCTCCCTCTGCTTCTTTTGTATTAACTTTAAATGAATCATAATATATTCTACTCCTATCTTTTACCTGTGCCCTGTGTATATAACCCTGTTTCAAAGGTGTTTCTTTTAAATCGCATATTGTAGTATTGTGGATTTTAATTCACTCTGCTACGGCAGAGTCAAAATGGTGGAGCAAAAGCAGGACCTTACTTGAGTTCCTTCTCCAATCACCTCTGATATGTGTAAAAAAATTACTCTAAACAAATGTTAGTGCTACAGAACCCTCAAAGAAAAGGAGAGAAATAAGTCTACCACTCAAGGCAACTTGGCAGGCCTACAGGAAGGGTCTATTGCATCAGGATGGGAGCAGAGTGCTAATGTGTGTGAGCCATGCCAGCCCAGATGCATGGCACAGACTAACCAGAGCAGACTTCTGGGGATTGATGCACTGGCAGCTGTGGTGGATTCCAGGCTTTTCAATCCATAAATGCCAAAGAGAAAGCAGAAGGTCTCTGGGGACCTCTGTTGGAACTAGATGAGAGAAGAGAGTGATCCAGCCCTTGCACATGGTGTGGCAGAGGTGGCAGCGGTGGCAGCTGCTGCTGCATGGCTACCTCCTGAGCTGCAGGCTGACAGATTTTAGGTGGAGCAAGCAACTGTCCAGAGGGTAATTGCTCTGGTTGGATGTGATTCACACTCTTAGATGGCAATCCTTGGGTGAGGATTTCTACTGAGGCAGAGCTTGTGGTGGCTGTAGACAGGTCATCCTCCTCACAGTTCTGAGGCAAATGCCTGGAAGAAGCACTGAATACAGCTGCATGAAACCCCAGAAATTTGTAACACAGCACCCTTTACTCTGGAAGCAGAGCTCTATAGTGGGAAAACGCTCAAAAGTTAAATAATTGGCTGGCAAGATGAGCAAACAGAGGAAGCTAAATCAAAGAATAAAATCTATTTTTATTGACAAAGACAGTCAAAAATTTGTTACAGGCCATGGAGGAGTTCAAGAAGGATTGTGAAAATAAAGTAAGAGAAGTAAAGGAAAAAATGGGAAGAGAAATGAGAATGATGTAAGAAAATCATGAAAGGTGAGTCAAATAAAATAGCTGCTAAATGAAAACCCCCAAAATACTGAAGAAATAACACCTTAAAATCAACTAGATCAAATGGCAAAAGAGGACCAAAAAGCTAATGAGGTGGACTGAATGCCTTATAAAGCAGAGATGGCCATACAGAAAAGGAATTTCACAAACTCACTGAATAAAATAATTCCTTCAAAATTAGATTGGAGTAAATGGAAGCTAATGACTTTATGAGAAACTAAGATACTATAAAACGGATCAAAACAAATGAAAAAAGTAGAAGACAATGTGAAATATCTTACTGGAAAAACCACTGACCTAGAAATAGATTCAGGAGATATAATTTGAAAATTATTGTACTACCTGAAAGTCATGATCTAAAAAAGAGGGTAGATATCATGTTTTAGGAAAGTATCAAGGAAAAC
Source organism: Pseudocheirus occidentalis (assembly GCA_028646575.1). Classification (NCBI taxonomy): domain Eukaryota; kingdom Metazoa; phylum Chordata; class Mammalia; order Diprotodontia; family Pseudocheiridae; genus Pseudocheirus; species Pseudocheirus occidentalis. Next base: position 7,854 of record JAQQSW010005879.1, on the reverse strand, counting down.
TACACTTTATATTCTAAAATGAGAGAGTAACATAGAAATTCAAAAAATTTACCAATAGACTCTTGAAAAAGTTCACAACAAGAAAACTTCTAGGAATATTATACCCAAATTCCAGAGTTCCCAGTTCAAGGACAAAATATTACAAGCAGTCAGGAAGAAACTATTTGAGTATTGTGGAAACACAATCAGGATAACACAGAATCTAGCAGTTTTTACATTAAGTTGTAGAAGGACTTGGAATGTGATATTCCAGAGGTCAAAGGAACTACGAATGAAACCAAGAATCACCTACCCAGCAAAACTGAGTACAATACTTCAAAGGAAAATATGGATATTCAATGAAATAGAGGACTTTCAAGCATTCTTGATGAAAAAACCAGAGCTGAACAGAAAATTTAACTTTCAAGTACAAGAAGCAAGAGAAGAACAAGAAGGTAAACAGGAAAGAGAAATCATAAGGAACTTATTAAAGTTGAACTATTTATATTCCTTCATGGAGAGACGATATTGGTAACCCGTGAGACTTTTCTCAGTATGAGGAAAATTGAAAGGAATATATGGTATGTGTGTGTGTATACATGTACATATACAAGTACACACAGACATACATGTGTGTTTGTATGTATATTTGTGTTTATATATAGATGTATGTATGGGTAGGTGTCTATGTGTGTATGTGTGTGTCTTTGTGTGTACACGTATACACAGACAGAGGCACAGGATGATTTGAATAGCAAGAGATGAGGTCTAAAAAATACAATTAAGAAATGAAAAAGGAATATGTTGGGAAAAGGAGAGAAGGAGAGATAGTAGAGGGTCAATTTTCTCACATGAATGAGGCAAGAGAAAGCCGATGCCACGGAGGGGAAGATGAGGGCGGTGAAATGGAATGCGTCAACCTTATTCTCGTTGGATTTGGCTTAAGAAAGGAATAACACACACACCCAATTCTGTATCTTAAACTATAGGAAAGTAGGGGGATGGGTATAAAAGAGAGGATGATATAAGGGAGGGCAGATTGGGGGAGAGGGCAGTCAGAAGGAGAACTTTTTTAAAAGGGACAGGGTCAAAGGAGAAAATAGAATAACTGGGGGTATAGTATAGGGGGGAATATTGTTAGTCTTTCCCAACATGACTACTGTGGAAATGCTTTGTATAACTACATTATATTGAATTGCTTGTCTTCCCAGTGAGGATAGGTGTGGAGGGAAGAGGGGAGAGAATCTGTAACTCAAAGTTTTAAAAACAAATATTAAAACTTGTGTTTATGTGCAACCAGGGAATAAGATATACAAGCAATAGTGTATAGAAATCTGTCTTGCCCTACAAGAAAATAAGGGTTGTGGGGGATGGAATAAGAGGATGTAAAAAAGGAAAGACTGGAGGATAGGGTATTCAATATGCTTGCTATCTTAGCATGGGGGATAAGCAAGAGACGGGGAGAAAATGTGTGACTCAAAATCATGTGGAAATGACTGTTGAAAACTATAAAAAGAAAATTAATTAATCCATTTTGCTATTAGCCTCTGTTTTATGGGAGAGTTTATCCCATTCACATTGACAATAATAATTACCATGTGTCTTTCTCTCCATCCTATTCCTTCCCCTGCTTAACCTTTTATTTCTTCCTTTTTTCCTTCCTCTCCTCAAAAGAGTTTTCCTTTTGACCAGTACCTCCCTCATTAATCTCTCCCTACTCGGCCCTCTCCTTTTTCCTATCCTTTTCCCTTACTTTTTCTTCACTTCCTTCTAACCATACCCTCTCCCTTTTCTTTTACTTTCCCCTCTTATTCCCTGTAGGGCACATTATATTTCTATATTTAACAAAACGCGTTTTTCACTCCTTAAAGCAAAAACCAATGTGAGTTCATGTAATTCTCATCTTCCTCCTTTCTTTCCCTCCACTATAACGTTTTGTGCCTCTTCATGTGAGGTAATTTGCCCTTTTCTACCTCCTCCTTTCCTCTTATTCCATTACAATCTCTTTACACCCCTTAATTAGTTTTTTTGTCACCACATCAGTTAGTCTAAACACACACCTCTATCTATGCATATCCCTTTTATGTGTCATAACATTTATACAGCTCTCAAGATTAATGGGTATCATCCTCCTATATTGTGATGTAAACAGTTTGCTCTTATTGAATAACATTTTCTTTGTGTCTGTGTGTCTTTGTGTGTGTGTATGTGTGTGTGTGTATTTTTCTCGCTTTACCTTTTTTTTATCAAAATATAGATTTTAAAAAGGAAAATACTGATACCACGAGATCAACTGAAAGCTGTGCCTATAAGGAACTTCAGGAAGATTCCAGGAAAAGAAAAAAAAGTGCTTCTTGTGCCAGGGTTAGTGAAATAATTCTTTCCCACAAATGTTCTCTGCATCTGTGTCTCTGTGTCTCTACTCTTGTTCCTTAAGTTTCAATCTATTTATCATTAATGCAATACAAGCAGCTGCCATGTATATATATATATATATATATATATATATATATATAAAGGATTGAATTGCATAGTAGAAAAGTCACTCTTCAAACCAAATTAGGATTAGTGTAACATTTATTCTACACACAAGAACAATATAAAGCAGTATTAATGAGATATAGAAAGATAAAACTTAACAGAATAATAGAAAAGTTTAAATACATCACCAAACAGAGAGAGTGCCAACATTTGAATTTTGGCCAGGTGCGGGACCCCTTGGTAACAGCTACCTAGAGTCCCCATCCGGGAAATAAAAAAAAAAGACCTCAGGCAAAACATCCTTCCCAGGAGCAAGCCCCAAGGCAAAATATCAATTTCCCACAATATATACAGTTTCTCATAGCCAAAAGGCACCATAACCCGTGTAGATGGGCACCTGATTTGCTCAGAGCCAGAGGGCATGAAAGCCTACATGACTCAATGCATGATTGGCTCAATGCCAGGGCTCTATGTGGCTCAGCACAGGATCTGTTAAAGCTGTGAACTTGGTCAGAGTTCAAAGGAGTAAGACATCTGTGATTGATAAGGCAAAATACCTATATTTCTGCAATTGATTCCAAATGTTCATAGAAGGGTGGCCAATATTTCAAGTAACTGGAATCAGTCACATAGGCGCTTACTTTTAGACCTGAGAACATGGCCCCTGTTCCATGGAGAAAGGGGAACATATGTAGTCACATAGGCCTATAAATGTGCAGGGAAAATATATTTCATTAATCCTTCAGGCTATTTTTCACATTCTTCACAGGGACATTATGTGTACAGTAGGAGAGTGTACCCCATTTTTGTGGGGATAGTTTTATACCAACTATTTTGTACCACTTTTCACTATATCATATCTGTTAAGCTAATATATTTAAAGTGGTTGGTTGGTAGGTAATGGGACAAAGTCTCAGGAGCATTAGAAGCAGTAAAGTTTCATGGGTAGGGGCAGGTAGGTGGTGCAGTAGATGGAACACCAGTCCCGCAGTCAAGGGGACCTGAGTTCAAATCCAATGTCAGACACTTGACACTTACCAGATATGTGACCCTGGGCAAGTCTCAACCATAATTGCCTGGGGGAAGAAAGAAATTAAAAATAAAAACAAAATCAATGGCAATGACAACAAACCTCCCCTTCAGGAAAGAAAAATAAAACAGCCCCATATTTGTTCCTCTCCAATCTTGTAACACATTAGAAAAAAAAAAGGATCATGGCTATACCTAGGATCCTAAGCCCAACTCAAAACTTTGGAGTGACAGCAGGATAGGAGTCGGGGCAAGGGCTAAAGCAGGGACATGGAGTAGGGCTGAGGGAATGAAAAGGGTTTGGAAAGGATGACACTAACAGACAGGAGAAAAAGGAAAATACTCCATGTTTACAGTAGTATTCAAACTAAGTTTTAAGGGAAATCAGAGATTCCAAGAAGCAAAGGTGAGGAGGAAAGGCATGAGAGCAGAGGGAAAGTATCATGTGTGTGGAATAGCAAGTAGCACAGGGTGGCTATACTACAGACTGAGAGAAGAATGGTATACATGAAGACTAGAAACACAGGAAAGTTTCAGATTGTGAAGAGATTTAAACATCAAACAGGGGAGTATATATTTGAACATCAAGTTCATAGCAAACATCTGAGCTTATTGAATTGCAAAGTGAGGCTGCCATGATCAGACCTAAACTTTAGGGAAATCATTTTTGAGATTATTTGAAAGATGATTTGGAATAAGGAGAGGATTGGTAGGAAAGTAAAACAGGATGCTATTGTAATAACCTAGATGAGAGCTGAAATTGGGCATACATCTAATAGTTATTGTAGAGAAGAAATTGAAAAGATCTCACAATTAGAGTTGGGGGTGAATGAGAGGAAATTTCACAGCTGACAGTTAGTTTACAAACCTGGAGAACTAGAAAGGTAGATATACACACAAAAAGAATAATAACAAAAAGGAATTTAGAAGAGAGGTAGATTTTGGATAGAAAGATTTTTGCCTTAAACATGCTGAGTTTCAAATGCCTGTGGTATATCCAGTTTTAATTTTCATTAGGCAATTAGCACTACAGCTCAGGAATGAGACAAAGGTTGGATGTTGAGATCTATGACTTATCTGCAAAGAGATGGTAATCGAGCCTATGGACCTTGATGGGATCACTAAGTGGAAGAGCATAGAGAGGAGAAAAAAAAACTACAAGAACCTAACCTTGGGGAATATTCACATTTCATGGGAATAATGTAGTGGAATATTAAGCAAATGAAGGACTGATTATACAAATAACAGAAGAACCAAGAAAGAGTAGCACTATGAAAACCCAGAGACAAAAGAATATACAAGAATAGAGTGTGGTCAAGAATTTCAAATGCTGAAGAAAGTTGGAGAAGGTTGTGAATTGAGAAAAATTTATTAGGCTGATTTTTCCCCCCAATTAATAGGTCATTGACAACAGAAGTCAGCAGTTTCAACTGAGAGATGAGACCAAGGTGACAACAGAGGAATATATTATATATATATATATATATTTTTTTTTTCTTCTTCAAGGAATTTCGTTGAGAAAAGGAAGAGTGATATAAGACAATAGTTAATAGGGACATAAGACTGAGAAATTTTTATGAATAAGGAATAATGAGACGTGTTAGTAGGCACCAAAGAAGAAACCAGTAGATAGAATGTGATCAAAGATTGGAAGAAAAACAAATGATAGTGGTGGTAAAAAGACAGCAGGAGATGGGATTAAGGGAAGGTTTAGGTGGTTAGCCTTTCTGTGGATAAATTTTAGCTCTTCATCAGAGTGTGGGGTAAATGAGAGAAAAATAGGGATGATGTAAAGAATCTATGAGAGGATGCAAAGAGAAGAGATTGCTCTCAGAAAATGGGCCCAAAATTGTTCAAATATGATTCGGAACCTTTGGAAAAATCCTTTCTGCAGAGTAGGATAAAGAATTATTTTGAGAGAACTAAAAGGATGGCCTTGCTTATGCGCATAATAACAGTCTAGTACAGATAGCATAAATTTATAGCATTCAGAGACATTGCATTAATTTATTATCCTTCTTCTGAGTAGCACATGAGTAGGTGTGGAGTTAAACAAAGGTAAGAATACTCCAAGGTTGGGGTTTGGCCAAGTTTGATCTACAGAGGGATGAGGCAGCTAGGTCCTTCAATATGTAACCTTCTAAACCTGGAATCCGGAAGAACTGAGTTCAAATCCAACCTCAGAAATTAACTAGCTGCATGACCCAGGAAAAAGTCAGATATCCTAGGTTTGCCATAGTTTTCTCATCTGTAAAATGCAAGTAACAATAGCATTTACTTCCTAGAATGTTTATGAAAATGAAATGATATAATATTTGTAAAGTACTTAACACTGGACAAGGCCTAGCTTAATTCACCACCTCCTCTCTCCTCCCTTCTCTAAATATTAATGTTCTATTAGTTTAATTGTAATTATTCTATGTTTATTTGGAATATGTAAGTATAAGACCTTTTCAGACTTCTCTGATTATACCTAAATATCAAAAACCAAAAATATGTCTGGTCAAGTGAAGAAGATGACCTTTCCACTTGGGCTTAAGGTTTTTTTTGTGCCTTTTTGATAGCATTCCTTTTTATGAATGCAAAAAGTAGCAGATGTTTAAAGTTCAGAAATGGTCATTCTAAACCTTAGAACAGTTTCTTAGTTATTAGACTTAGTCTAATTAGACTAAGTCAACAGGGAATGTTTAGTATAGACTATTGTGAAATATCTGACAGAGACTCAGGGCTGTACATAAGGAATTCAATTCAAAGAAAAGATAGCCTCTAGTCTAAGGGCTATACTTAAGTTAATAGTGTCTCTGCTGTTTGTGCTAAAGACATAGATGACTAATACTTAGAAGAGTCCATTCTCCTCCAGTCTCTATTTCCTAAATGCGTGCTTCCTCCCTATAAATTCAGGTGATATTCATAGGTCTGGTATAAATACTTTATAATTACTAAATTATGTTTATAGTCTTTACTTCTCCCCATTGTTCTTCCATCAAACGTTCTTCGGTAATATGCAAACATCTTGAAGGAAGGAGCTATATCACTGTTTTTGTCTCCCTGAGCTCTAAAATGTAGTAAGAATTTCATTAATACTTCTCAACTGAATCAAGATTTAAATGATTCAGTAGGTTTCTTGGGCTAGAATATGGCAGGTTGAGAATGATCAGACATCCACATAAACATTCAATTTGGTTAGTGTATTTTATTTTTTATTTTTTTAATATTTTTTATTTGTTTTCTTGTTTACATCATTCATTTTCATTACATTTTTGAATTACACATTTTCTTCCCATCTTGCCCCTGCCCCAACCCTAAAACAGCAATCCCACTGTAAAACCCCTCCCATGCTCTGCTCTCTTACATTCTGGTAGGGCAGGGAGGGTCTCCCTACTTTAAATTCTAGATGCTTTCGATTCCTCCCTTGTCACCCACCCCCACTAGAAGGACAATCAATTCAATACAGGCTGTGGATGTGTGATTATACAGGACATCTTCATAGTGGACATATTGTGACAGTGATCATCTTTCTCTTGTTCCTATCCTTCCCCATGTTGTGTTCTCTACCCTGTCCCGAAGTGTGTGCTTCCAGCATAACTCCCCCAGACCTTGCCCTCCCCTCTGTCATTCCCCCATCTCATCCCCATTCCCCCTACTCTCCTCTGTGGCATGATGACCAGTTTAGAGTTTATGCCATTTCTTCCCTAAGCCAAACTCAATGAGAGTGATTGAAAGTAAAGTTGTAACACTTATCCTTTGCCTCTTCTCTATGGGATGATTAACCCCATTTTGTCTCTCCCTGTCTCCACTCTTTCTAGTCCTCTCCCACCTCAGAATTTTGCCTTTAAAAGTATCATCCCTTCATATTCAATTCATCCTATTCCCTCTATATACACATATACACACATGCTCAGATATGTATTCATATGCATATGTATCCTCCTATACGGACCTATGTGTAAGTATATGTATATGTATATGTATATATATATATATATATATATATACATATACACCTATCCTCATGTTAAGAAAAGTTTCATAAGTTATTATTATTGTTTTTCCATATTGGCATGTAAATAATTCAAATTTGATAAGTTCCTCATGATTTCTTTCCCATGGTTACCTTCTCATTCTTCTTGTGTTTGATTGTCAAATTTCCTGTTAAGTTCTGGTTTTTTCAGCAAGAATGCTTGAAAGTCCTCCACCTCATTGAACGACCATATTTTCCCCCGGAATAATATGCTCAATTTTGCTGGGTAGTTGATTCTTGGTTTTAATCCCAGCTCCCTTAATCTTCAAAATATCATATTCTAGACCCTTCAATCCCTCAGTATAGAAGCTGCCAGATCCTGGGTTATCCTGATAGTGCTTCTG
>JAQQSW010005878.1:0-14079 GCA_028646575.1 Pseudocheirus occidentalis | reverse complement strand
CCTCAAGCAGGAATCCCTCTCAGACTCAGGACAGTTTCTCAGCCTGGTCCTTGGAAGTTCTCAGTAGAAGCTGTAGAAGGAGGGTCTCAGGAAAAGGTGCAATCTCCAGGTGGTGTCTGAGAAAAAGAGCTCAAGGTCCTCCTGGTTCTCTCCTTACATACAGTGTAGCTCCTCCCTGTTCAGCCCTGCCCTGTTAAGGTGTGAACTACTCCCAAGGAGTTAACTGGAAGTAAGGAGGTAAGGCTTTGAGGTGCTAAGTGCCTTTACTAGGTGCCAATAGAAAGGGGCATGGAAGATCTTCTGATTTCATTAACATTACAACTTGCCAGCTGTGTAACTCTCGATAAATCTTTTAACCCCTAATCCTTCCCAAAAAAGAACAAGACAGCATATGAAGGCTAAAAGGTTTAAGGAGGATGTGACTTATAAAAGTATAGCTTATCAGAAGTTAGGAGAAATAAGTATACAAAGCTGAACAGATCTCTAAATTCCAGAAAGTGTTAGGGGTTATAGGAGGTTAACATTAAATACACATATTTTCAAATGGAAAGTCATCTAGTCTGTGGAAAGAAATAAAAGGAAATTTCTTCCACTGAAAAGTCATATATCAATGTCTTTGAGTCAGAGAAAAGCAGCTATGAAATATTTCTGAGTCTGAGGTTTCCTTTAATCGATTTGCCATTATATGAGAAACAAAGAGGGTGAACCACCAGTATTGTCATTTTTCAGTTGTGTTCAGTCTTTTGCGACCCCATTTGGTATTTGCTTAACAAAGATATTGACATGGTTTTCCATTCCTCAGAAACTGAGACAAACAGGGTTCAGTGACTGGCAGAGGGTCACACAACTAGGACACATCTCCAGTCAGATTGAACTTAAAGAGATGAGTCTTTCTAACTCAAGCTCTATATCTGCTATGCCACCTAACTGCCCCAAGCACCATCAGATCCCATTAAAATATAATAGTAATAGCTTCTTACTATTACTAAAGGTGTTTTAAATTTGATTTCACGAAAGCCAAGATGAATGAATGCAAAAAAACATTCAAAGGAAAAGGTAGCCTGTTTTTAAATAACAAAATGTAAGTAAAAGACCATTTTAGACACCATTTTTTCTGAACACCTAATGAATTTCAATAGATTAATGTCCAGTAAATAGATCACTATACTTGCCAGTTATTTCATTAACAAAACACAATTTAATTCTACCTGATGCTTTGGAATAACTTAATGATTGAGGGGAATCGATAACACTGATATACTAATTGAGCACCTTGCTGCAGTCTTCATTATTTTAAATGAATTATTTTGACCCTACTTATCCAGTGATTTTGACACTGAATTAAAAACAAAACAAAACTATAGTTATACCGTAATTGGTAAAGGATAGCTACCAACAGAATCGTAGAATGTTTGAGTTAGGAATTGATCCTAGGCTTGGTTTAACCCACATCCTTAAGTTTACATATGGTGCAACTGCAGTCCTCAGACACGAAGTGGTTTGCAACAGTGATGCAGCTTAAAAGTGGCAAATTCCATATTTGAGTACTTATCATTAGACCTTAGAGCTAGTTTTCTTTCTATGCTGCTGTCAACTACATAGATTATCTAAATGACAAGAGGTGTATGTATGGGAATAACTGTTTTAAAAATGACCAAGATTCTGAGTAAATATATAAGGGAAGATCCATTATGGAATTGCCCAAACACAATATAACAGTCCACTCCCACTTCCACTGTAAATATGGGAACACCGTAGCCTTCTCATGGAATTCGGGGAAGATCAGTTTCTTATCCAAGGACTAAAGGACACATTGTATAAAATATCTGTTGGTTTATCTATCATGACCCTGAAATAAATACCTTACCTTACTACCATTGATAGTGGACTATTTGGATGTGTTTAGTAGTTGAAACAGAGAACTGGTTCCCATTTAAAACAATCTGATCTCAGAGTTACTTTTCAAGTGTGACAGCAGTAAAAAGAGGTATTTAGTCATTGGTGAGGATGGAGATCATGCATTGGTCCACAGTTGACTCAGGCTTGTCTGGATGTTCAAGCTCCATATTGGAATGAAATGTGACACTTATAATCCTTTGAATACTTTAATAAAAAGTAATATATTTAACAACGCATAGAAAGGAGGCTAAAAAGAGATGCAACTTTGGTTCAAGGTAGATACAAATACCGTTGTCTCCATATAAAAATTTATCTGGTTGGCCATGGATGTTGATTCACATGAGTGATTTGTATGACAGTGAGAAGTCTGTCAACTCTGAAGGTTATGAATCTTAGGCTGACCTTTTTATGCCCCAGTTTAGAGTATCCTGCATCATCTGGACAAATGACTGTCTTATTTAGCCTGCCTCGGGGATAGTGTCCTTACATTTCTTTTGGGAAAAAAAATATAGCCCTGCCTGCATCATAGGGACTTAGTAAGAACTGGCCTGGTTCACACCACGTGAGTTTGTTGTTTGTCCTTAATTTTTTTTAAATAGGACTGTTGACAACAGAATGTGTGATGTGTGATGTCATGGCATGTGTGAGAATTAGATTTAAATGAGGCAAAGTGATGCAAAGCTTTGCTCTCTCTCTTCCAGTTATACACACGCACATACATATGTATATATGAAACACATGTATATACACATATATAGTTATATATATAGTATGTATTTATGTGTTTATATATGCATGTATACATATATACATACACAAACACATCTCTCTCTATTTATACACACACACACACATATATATATATATATTTATAATTTCTGTACTCAAAATGCCACTTCAAAAATGAGGGAACATAATTATATTTTTATAGCTTCAAAGTGTCAAAATTGATCATGATTATAGAGAATTCAAGATTTTTAAAATTTTGTATTTATCTCTCTACAATCATATTTATGCTGTTTAATTGATTTTTCTATTTAACTATGAATTTTCTGTCTTCATGTGCTTCTTTGAATCCTTCATATTTATCACTTACTATTAAGGAAGTCTATTATAATATATGTACTCCATTTTGGGGCTTTTTGGTTACTGGTTAATCATTGGAAGAACTACATAGCATAGTGAATAAAGCAGTGGACTTTGAACTAGCAAGGTACAGATATATTAATACATATAAAGTGCTTTGCAAACCCTTAAAGAGTTTTATGAATAAGTACTATGATGATAAAATGATGATCATCATCATCATTGATTTAGAGTTGGAAAAGTTCTCAAAGGCCATTTATTTCAACCCCTTCATTTTATAAATAAGGAAACTAAGTCATAGAGAAGTCAAGTTACTTGCCCACATCCACCTTTGTAGTAAATTGCAGAAGTGCAGTTTTTACCTAGGCCTTCTTCCTTTAAATCCACTGCTTTTTTCCTTCTCCCACTGAAAAAGGGTGGATAGTCTAGGGATTAGAAATGAAATATAAGTGAAGATTAGGTTCAAGGGACCAAATTTGCACCAACTACATCCCATGCCATTGAATGAGTAGATCTAAAAAGTATTGATCAAAAAGACCACATCTGTGTCAAAAAAAAAATAGTTTCATAATGAAATGACCTCGGAATCTCTGCATGGTTGGAATTTATTCATATTTTTCTTAGTTATTTGAATGAAGCCATGAATATCAAGCATCAAATCGGAAGATGAGTGTAATGGTAATCTGAAGCTCTTTCCTGCCCCTAGCCCCTTTGCTTAAGTGGCTCCGAGAATGTTCCCTGATTTGTTGGTCACATGGAGCCCGTGGCAAGAGTCTTGTTTTTGGGAATGGCCACACCTTGTTACTTTATAATTGGACAGTGGGTCAAGAGGGTTGACCCAGGAGAAGCCTATATATATGCCCTCATGTGAGGCTTTGCTTTGGGGCTCACTTTGAGAAGGATTGTGTGATTTGACCAGATGAGACTCTGGGAAGCGGTTGAGCCCCCCGGCTTTGAAAAACCTAGATGTTGGTGCTTCCCTGTCTGGTAACTTGAATAGGTAATGGATGTGATGGTCAGATGGTTGGAAGCCCATCTGCTGATCTGTTTCTTTATCTGCTTGTAACTTGTGTTTGTAACTTGTGCTTGTAACTTGGGTTTGTATTCTCTGGAGTTGAGGCTGATGACTTTTCCCCTGAACTAGGTAAATGATATGTTTGTTTGATTAAAGAAAGATTGTTAACTCATTTTGAGTGGCTTTCCTTTAGAAAAGCAGATCTAAGAACCTGTGCTAGCAGCTGCCCTGGGTATGCTAGGGTGCTTGCTGCTACAATGACTCAAAATGGGAATAAAACCTCACACATTTAACAAGACAATCAAGATTTTTTAAAAATGATCTTGATAGGTTATAATGGTGTGTTGGATCTGAGAAAATGAAATTTAATAGGAATAAATGTCAAATATTACCTTTGATTAAAAAAATCAACAATATCAATATAATCTGGGTGAGAAATAACTGTGTAATAGTTCTTATAGGTGAAAAAGACATGAGCATTTTAGTCTCCTTCCAACTTGATAGTAGTTGACAAATTGATATTACAGTCAGATATAAGCTAATATTACATTAACATTCATAAAAAGATGCATTATCTTTAGAATGTTGAAGACAATGTGTACACTCTAACATTGAGGAACTACTGCTAAATTAGTATCAGAACAAAGACTAGAAAATAATGATATTACAATAATAGCTTACATGAATGTAGTTCTGTTTCAGGTAGTATTCAGGCACAGAACCTTCAAGTTCCCCTTCAAAACTCTCAGAATTAAGCCTCATTATGCATCATTGTGTCTTCATTTTTTATCCATTTAATGTTATTTTATTCCCTTGTGTTCTGTATACTATACTTTCCACTTCCTCATTTTTATTCACTGAAGATATTTATAGGGATCCTGTCACAAAGAAGGGCATAGTAATCAACACAATAATAATTATATTAGTAAACTGATATCAGTGTCACTTTAATGAATCACCTGTACTATGTTGTAATAGTGTATTATATATTAGCAATAATTGTGTAATAATAACACAAGCAAACAATGGAAAGAAGCAAGTTTAAATCTGATTTAGGCAAAAAGTATGATTGTATGAAAGTTATCTGTGAAAAGTGACTCTCCCAAGTTAGCAGATTACAAGGAAATAAAGAACTATTGATAGAAAGGAGTAGGGTTAGACATAATGTAGTCTAATTCATATAATAAAAACAGATAGGGGTCTCCCAAACATAAGACTAAAGTATCACATCAAAGAAGGAAGGAAGGGGATGAAGGGCTTCTCTCTCCACTTCTGCTCCTACCTCCACGCTAAATAACCATATCAGTGAGAAACTTGACAGCATCTTATGATCAGGGAATTAGAGAGTTGGGCGGTCCTCAATGGCTATTTAATCCGAGTCATACACCAAAGAATGGGTACTCTAACAGTCTACAACTGGTTTCCCAACATCAACTTGAAGTCCTATAATGAAGGGGAACCTTTTTCCACTATAGGCAGTGGATTATATTTTTCAATAGTTTTCTTCATATAGTTTATCCATTGATCCAAGTTCTGCTCTCTGCAGTCTATCAGAACAAGTCTGTTCCCTCCCTCTTCCACATGACAATGTTTCAGATACCTGAAAATAGCTATTCTCTTCTCCTTTCAGTATTCACTTATCCAGGCAAAACATGGTGACTTCCTTCAACAGCTCAAATCATGATGCTTCCCAGATATTGACCAAGGCAGAATTTTTTTAAGTGATGCAAAATTCAAAGGGATTAGGAGAAGGGATATGCTGGAGTCAGCTTGAGCAGGCTTTTGAATCAAGACTGTTATATTTTCAGTGTGAGTCTTTAAAACATCAAAAAATGCAAATGCTACAAATCAGAGCTTGCTTTTTTGTTATTTTGATTGCTGGGATTAAGAGTATGATAGAGAAAATGTTAATAATTCAGATTAAACTTAAAAGTATATCATACATACAGACATATATAAAACAATGCAATTCAATGTAATTGCATATATGTGAGTCTCTGTGTATATATGTATATATACATTATATATGCATGTATATATATGTATACACAAATAATACATAGACATATATACACACATATACTAGGATATATATACACACATATATGTATACACAGGTATATGTGAATGTGTGTATATATGTATGTATGTATATATGTAGGTATGTGTGTATATATATTTTATATATATATACATATATATTATATAGATAGATAGATAGATAGATTATACACACACACACACACACACACAGAGACAGAGACAGACACAGAAAGATGCAGAGGGAGAAAGAACCAGTTCTATTTATCAGCACACATATTGGTAGGGTACCCTAAACAATGTCCTCTGGGAGTATTTTGTTTTTGACCTGGCCTGTAATTTTATTGTCAAGGGAAACTGAGTGAGAAAATTACCCTACCATTTGAAATGACATCCAGAGAGTTACCTAGGTTAATGTTTTGAGTGGTTGGGAAGTTAAATGATTTAAAGAGATCACATAGCCAGTATGTGTGAAAAGCAGGAGTTTAACCAGATGTCCTGACTATAAGGTTGGCTCTCTCTACAGTATATCATTGGGCCTATCATCAGCTGAGATACTTTCTAAAGTAAAGGGATTTCTATTTCATGTTACAGGCAATAGGGAAACCATGAATACGTTTGAATGGGAGAGTGACAGGTTCAGATCTTTGAATTAGACAGAATATTTTGGCTGAGGTATACCAACAGTCTGGGAAAACAGGTGACATCTAAGTTAATGGGAAAGTCTGTGAAGAGGAGGTAAAGCACAAAAAATATTAGAGTAGATTCTAAAGCTCTTCACATTAATTTAAATAAATGGAATTATAGTTTGGTATTGTCTCCTTTGCAAAATTTTCTCTGCAGCAGAGGCAGGTGAAATGAATGTACAAAGAAACCTTAACATGTTAGTATTAAGGTAGAACTTTGGAGTGGTGTATTTTCATTTTCTTAAATAAGTTTTAATCTGATTGTCTAAATCTGAGAGATTTGGAGACTAGTCTTATTGTATTTTTCTCTATAAAAATAGACCAAAAAAGGAATTTAAGAAATGATAAAAACTAGCTGTAGGTACAAAGACTTTCATTCCCTTGATAAATTGGATTTTGGCCTGCAGATAACTAAAACCAAAATATAATTTAAAACCTGTTACTAATACCCAAGGTAGAGGTTTGTCAATTTTTGAATACAACTGATTATATTTTAAGTCAATAAATAGAGAGATGGCCATTTTAACTATTTAGAATTATATTGATTTTGTTTTATGTTCACACTTAGTAGTGTGATTAGAATTCTGAAAATTCTTGTAGCAGATGATTATTTTAAAAAATAATTTTAATTTTATGTTTGCCTCAGCTGAATTAAACCAGTTCTATATTGTCAAGGCTCCGCATTTTTAGATGCTTGTCAGTATAAAGCATTCATAATACGGTATCTATTCAATCTGTTGTCAGTGTCAGGAAATTCAAACTCTAGTAAGTTCAAGATGACTCTTATCTTCTATGTCTCCACACATGGAACTGTCAGCAACTTCAGAACGAGTTTCCATAAGAACACATGCAAATAAAGAGATGAACTTTTTTAATTTATCTGGAAAATCTAGACCAACTCTAAACTTTTGTCTATTGAGGGAGTAGAAAGATTATTATGTACTTCCAAAAAGAAAATGGTTTATGGGAATTTACCAGACATGTCTACAATGGGATTTCTATGTTTATATTCCTGAAATATGAAATAGAGAGTTGACCTTGATGCCAGAAATTCCTGGGTTGAGAAATTCTCCCTTTAACAACTATTGAATAAGTGACATATGTCACTTAATACCTCAGTATTTCAGGGAATTCTCTAAGCATAGAAATTTCAGAGAAAATCCTGACCTTCAGTTGTCAAAGGGGTTCTATGACACTATACATTCCTGATTCTCTTATATATTTTAATAGTATGTTTTTCCAAATACATATGTAGATAACTTTTTACTTTCATTTGTTATAAAATTTTGAGTTCCAAAGATTTTCCTTTCCTCCCAGTCATCCCCTCCTCACAAAGTGTAATGGCAAGCAAAAAAGTAATTAACACTTTGTTTCAGATATTTAATTGACACCTAGTTCCAGTTCAAGCTACTTCTGGGCCTTGCTCATGATTGAGAAGCAGAACTTGTGAACCCCACAATTTATGAACCCTAGAACTTCTGAACTGTTGCTGATGCAACAGGAAGGGGAGGAGCTAATGACCATATATCAAGAGAGGCCCAGACTGGAGAGGGCAGAACTGAGAAGGGAACTATTATGGTAGAGAAGGAGTGTATCTGTTCTATCTGTATTGATGTTTGTTTGTGATACTTTGTACAGAAGCCCTGGGATCTTACTGGAAGCCTTGAAAGAGGATTTTCTGGTTGTTTCTTTACGGAAGTCCTGGAGGAGGGTTTTGGAGGTCCTGGGTCTTTACTGATGATGTTTACTGAACTCTTGGACCTTGTTTGTGGGTCTGTGTTGATTTCTATACTGATGATTTTTGTTGACTTCTCAGACCTTGTTGGTAGGTCTGACTTGATTTCACAATCATGGTGCCCACAATGTGTATGAATATTATTGTGGCTCTGTTAAGCTTTGTCTTCCCAGAAACAGGAACTGTGAATGGCTTGAGGTGGATTGGACACTATGAGCTTCAATACGGAATGGGAACTGGACAAGAAACTAGACAAAGAACTAAACAAGAAGCTGGACAAAGAACTGGGAGCTTCCTGCCTTTGAACCCAGGGGACAGTTGTACAGATTCGGGAAGGATCTGTAAACATGGAAGAGGAACCATGAAAGCTGAGAGCCAGCCTCAAGTCAAGATTAAGATCTCTTCCTGGATACCTGATGCAGACCGAGAAGGTTATGATTTACTGTGACCTAGGGGTAGAGAACTTTGGCCTTTGCATTGTGTGTCCATTAAGGAGACAAGCCTCCTTAAGGATGATTGAACTAAGAACTTACTGAATGATTGTACTTTGTGTTCAAGGATGATTGAAATAAGAACTTATTAAATGACTAAGTTACTAAATTATTGTACTTTGTCTAAAACTATGTGGCCACTTTGGCGAAAACTAAGTGGCCATTGTAATGATACGTTGTTATGATATAACATTGCGAATGCTGAACTTTGATTTCTGTGAATGTTTTGCCTTAATTTACTACTGAATAAATAGAGAATTCATTTTACTATGCAATCAGAACCTTGACGCTGTTCATAGCAGATGTCCTCTGGGAAGCTGCTCATACTTGGCTTTACACAAAGACAGTAAACAATTTCATATCGGTTATATATGTGCAATTTTATAAAACCTATTTACATAGTAGTCATGTTATAAAAGAAGAGTTTGCAAAAACAAATACAATTTGCAAAGTGAAAATACACACATATGTGAATATAGTATGCTTCCCCCTGCATTCATACATCAGTTCTTCCTCTGGATGTGGGTGGCATTTTTCACCATGAGTTTTCTAAAATTGCCTTGGATCATCTTATTGCTGAAAAGAGCAAGTCAGTCATAGCTGATCATAGCACATTGTTGCTGTTACTATATGCAACGTTCTCCTAATTCTGCTCACTTTACTCAGCATCAGTTCATATAAGACTTTACACTTTTTTTTTCTCTGAAATCCACTTGCTTAACATTTCTTATAGAACAGTCATATTCCATTACAACTTGTCTAGCCATTTCCCAATTGATGGGCATTCCTTCAATTTCCAGTTCTTTGTCACCACAAAAAGAACTGCTTCAAATATTTTGTACATACAGGCTCTTTTCCTTTTTTATGATCCCTTTGGCATTCAGACCTCATAGTGGTATTGCTGATTTAAAGGGTGCGTTTTGGTTGCCCTTTGGGCAAAGTTCTAAATTACTCTCCAGAATGTTTGGATTAGTTCACTACTCCACAACAATGCATTAGTGTACCAATTTTCCCACATCCTCCTTAACAATTTTCCTTTTCCTTTTCTGCCATATGAGCCAATCTGGTAGGTGTGAAATGGTAACTCAGAGTCATTTTAATTTGCATTTTTCTAAGTAATAGCGATTTAGAGACCTTTTTTCATATGACTACCTTTGATTTCTTCATCTGAAAACAATGTTCATATTATTTGACCATTTATCAATTGGGGAGTAACTTGTATTCTTATAAATTTGGGTCAGTTCACTATATTTGTGAAATACAGTCTTTATCAGAGATAGAGTGTAAAAATCGTTTCCCAGATTTCTGTTTTCCTTATGATCTTGATTGCACTGGTTTTGTTTGAGATTCTCCTATATCTTTGGATTTATTTGTTTCTTTTACTGGTTCACAGTCTTCTACATCATTTAAATAAATGTTTCCACCAATTTTTTTCCTTGTTTTTAATAATACTGATAATAATAATAATAATGATATCAGTTCCAATATATATGTATGTAGCACCTGCTGTTTGTGTGGCACTGTACTAAGGCCTCTACAAATCTCCCATTTGATCCCCACAACAACCCTGGGAGATAGGTATTATTATCATATCCAGTTTTATAGTAGATATGAAGTGACTTCCACAAGGCTACACAGCTAGTCAGTATCTAAGGCTGGATTTGAACTTTATATTCCTGATTCCAGGCCCAGGTCTCTCTATACCGTGCTACAAATTTACCCTCTTTTCTCTATAGTAATTCTGATAATGATTTTAATAACAATTTCTTTCAATTATTTTCCCAATATTTATGACTCCAAAATTACACACACACACACACACAGAGTACACACCACTCCATAAAGTTCTAACATCATATCTTTTCCTACAAGGTACCCAAAACTGAATATATTCTGCCTCTCAAAAGGGATTATCCCAATCTCTTTTTCTGTTTATAGTACCAGCATTTTCCTATTATTGTGGGCTAATAAATTACCTCAGAATACTCTGATTCTTGTTTCTTCCTTACTCATACATCACATCAGTCACCAGGTCCTGCTGGTTCTACCCCTTCATTATCTCTTGTAATGTTTCTCTCCTCTAAATCCTTAATAAACAACTACCATTTTTATCTCTACATTTATAATAGGCTTCTAACCAGTTATTCTTACTTCATTCCATTCCTTTTTCAATTCATCCTTCATACAGGTGTTTGTTTAATTGACCTAATTTACTACTCTGACATGAAACGCAAATTCTAACTTTGAATCTATAGTACTATGGGATACAGCAATCAAATTGGAACAACAATTGAATGGAATGACGTTAGATTATATTTCTTTTAGGAAATCACAGACATCTTTCCATGACCCAAAATTTCTACCAGAAACACTAATTTCTTAAATATTTTATTAATGCTATTATGTAACTGTTAAGCATAAAACCAATGGTTTCTAAAGATTTATTTTTTTAAATGGGTATCATACAGAAGTTCATAATGAGTGTGAGCAATATGTTACATATAGCAAATTAGGAATCTTGGAGAATGGAATTACAGGATGTTGTTGTGGAAATGTATGCTAGGAGAAAAGGTGAATGAAGGAATAGATATGACAGGTGGTCAGCCTAAGTATCCCATTGTTATCATCATGATTTCAAGAGGGAGGGAAGAAGGTCTTTGACACATGCATGTTTCCCTAGAAGCGAATTTATGGTAGAACACAAACAAGAATTCTATTGGATGATTAGACACCAGACAGGATGCAGTCTGTATAACTGGATGGAATATCTATGAAAAAGATCACAGAGTTGTTTGAGACTTTGCAAATGCTTGTACCATTGATTTTACATGGATATTGTAAAAATGGTCCATATGATCAAAAATATAAATTGTTGTTATTATCCTGTGAAAACTTAAAAAAAAACAACCTTTCCCCCCCTGCTTTACATGTAATTCTCCAATATCACGTGGGACTTTGTAAACTGTGCTATATTGTATAGACTGTTGTGCTTGAAACTACTGAAAGAACCAATCTAGTATTTCATTGGGTAAGAAAAAGATTCCATTTGATTCTAGATTGAAACTGTTATATTTTATATTAATTATACATACTATATTGAGATAAAATTCTTTTAGTATTAAATATACATTTACAGAAACAACTAACTTGATGCCAATATTTTTCTAAGCATCATTCATTCTGAAGACAAGCAGCCCAGATACTGTAAATAAATGTGCATGCAAGCACAGAAAGCAAAAGATGCTGTCCCTAGATTGGTATTCTGCCAGCTGTTCAATTACAACTGTCACTCCCTATTTCTCCAGTGACAAATGCAAGCTCACTGACTATAACCCCTACTGGTGGGTAATTAATTCCCTCCGTCCTAGGTGTCAGGATGTCTGGATAGCTCGGACTAATGTGGAATTCACTCTGGCAAAATATAGAACAAAAAAACAACAATAAAGCACAAACAAGTTCTTTAGAGAGGAAAAACCCAGCAGGGTAAAATTTTGAAAATAATCTACCTGCTGGCAGATCTAATAATCCTGCTGATTATTGGCTACTATCCCCATTTCCTACTGTGCCCTACCTACCCAGGAAAGAGGCTGTTGTTCTTTGTGTTCGCTAATGTTGTACAGTGTGGTGTAGCCTATTACAGTTATCAAGAAAGGGATAAGAACTATTATTGGGAGGCCTAGCAAGAAGAATGACAGATCAGAAAATATTTTCAAAACTAGATCAGCAATCTTACTGAGTGGAGTTCTTTAGGCAGAAGCAGTATCTTGTACAGTGGGGATTAATTTGTTTTCTGTTAAGCAGATTTTTCTTTTTTTAATTAAATGTAATTTGACTTAAAAACCTGCATATGAGGTAATACAGATAGGTAGATAGATAGAGATAGATAGATGACAGATAGGTAGATACACATACCGATAGATAGATAGATAGATAGATAGATAGATAGATAGATAGATGATAAATGATAGGCAGATAGATTGATAGACAGACAGGTAGATGGATAGATAGATAGATAGATAGATAGATAGACAGACAGACAGACAGACAGATAGGTAGGTAGGCAGGTAGGTTTTTCGTTTTGTTCCAATGTTACATTCAGTTGGAAATACAGTCTATCGTATTCCCCTGTTCAATCAATCATAAAAAAGAGGTGGGAGAACAGTTAAATATATGTTTATAAAATTAACATTGCCTGAAATTATATGTACTATTCTGTACTGATAAACTCTTCAATGAAAAAAGGGGCATATTCTTTCCTTCTTTCACATGAGTCACCTTTGGTCATTATAATTACAAAAATGTTTAGTTTCTATTCTTTTTCTTTCCTTCCACCTTTCTCCCTCTCTTCCTTCCTTCCTCTCTTCCTTCCTTCCTTCCTCTCTTTCTTTCTTTCTTTCTTTCTTTCTTTCTTTCCTTCCTTCCTTCCTTCCTTCCTTCCTTCCTTCCTTCCTTCCTTCTTTCTTTCTTTCTGTCTTTCTTTCTTTCTCTCTCTCTTTCTTTCTTTCCTTCTACCTTTCTCTCTCTCTTCCTTCACTTCTTCCTTCCTTTTCTTCATTCTTTCATTTCTCTTTCTTCCTTTCTTCTTTCTTTCTTTCTTTTTTTCTTTTTATTTTTATTAATTTTAATTTATTTTCTTAATTGCATCATTCATTTCCACAAGGTATTCAATTACAAATTTTCTCCCCTTCTTTCTCCTACCCCCAAGCACAAAACCATGGTCCCACCCTAAAGCCCCTCCCACAATCTGTTTTCTTTTATGTCCTCCTCCAATGCCTCTCTAACTTTCTAGTAGGGCAGGGAGGGTCTCCCTCTCCCAGTCCCTGTATGTCTTCTTCCCAGTTGCATTTGTATAGCTTTAAATTCTAGATTCTCTCAATTCCTCCCTTGTCACCCACTCCCACTGGAAGGAGCAGCAATTCAATACAGGCTATACATGTGTAATTATGCAGGACATCTCCATGGTGGGCATATTGTGAGAGGCTGATTGCATGTCCCTCCTTCCTATCCTGCACACCCCCTTGTTTTGTTCTCTAGCCTGTCCCTGTGCTTTTACTGATGTGTGCATTTCCCGTAACCCTCCCCCCCGCCCTTCCCTCCATCATCCCCCATCTCATCCCCATCCCCCCT
>JAQQSW010005877.1:0-14079 GCA_028646575.1 Pseudocheirus occidentalis | reverse complement strand
TAGCAACAGATGTGCTTTCTGTCTTGTGGAGAGTTTTGGAGCTTGAAAATCTGTTTAGCGTCCCATTTTATGAGTTTTTTAGCGTATTTGTGTGGGAGCTGTGGTGCTTTGCTGTTTCTACGCCGCCATCTTGGCTCCGCCCCCCATTATTTCTTAATGAACAATAGTATTACATTATATTGATGTAACACAGGTTGTTCAACCCTTCCTAAATTGATGTCCATCCCCTCAGTTTCCTATATTTTTCCACCATGAAAAAGGCTGCTACAAATATTTTTGCACATGTAAGTCCTTTTCCCTTTTCTATAATCTCTCCAACTTATACAATTAGCAGCAGTAGTACTGGATCAGAGGGTATGCATGGTTTGATTGCCCTTTGGACATAGCTCTAAATGGCTCTTCAGAGTGGTGGATCAGTTCACAACTCCACCAAGTACTCATTAGTGTCCTAATTTTCCTATATCCTCTCCAAAATTTATCATTTTTTTTGGGTATATTAGTAAATCTCATTGATATGAGGTGGTGTTTCAGAGCTGTTTTAATTTGCATTTCTCAAATCAAAAGTGATTTGGAGAACTATTTCATGTCTACAGACAGCTTTGATTTCTTAATCTGAAAACTGCCTGTTTATATCCTTTAACAATTTATTACTTGGGGAATGACTTTTCTCATAAATTGGACTTAATTCTCTATATATTTGAAAAATTTGACCTTTATCAGAGACACTTGCTATAAATATTGTTTCCCTACTTTCTGCTTTCCTTCTAAACTTGATTTCACTGATTTTTTTTGTAAAAAAAAGGTTTTCTATTTAATTTGATCAAGATTATATTTTCTGTGTTTTGCAATACTCTGTCTCTGTTTGGTCATGAATTCCTCTCCTCTCAATAGAACTGACAGGTAAATGATTCCTTACTCTTGTAATTTGATTATGTCATTGTTTTTGGTTGTTGGGTGCTAGAAAGATGTAATTTCCTCCCTTATCTCTTTTAATTAGGTCTATTTTTACTTTCAGTTTGTATTATATAAGGATTACTACCCCTGTTTTTTTGTTTATTTGTTTTTTTCTTAAGTTGAGGCACAATATATTCTGCTCCAGGATTACCTTTACTCTGTGCTTGTGCCCTTCTGTTTCAATCACGTTTATTGTAAGGAGCATTTTATATGTTTCTGATTTGGGATATATTCTGCAATCCACTTCCATTTCATGTGAGAGTTCAACACATCCACATTCACGGTTATAATTAATACCTGTATATTTATCTCCATTCTGTTCTTCCTCCTGTTTGTCCTCTTTTCTTTTTCCCTTTCCCATATCACCAATATTTTATTGGCACCTATCACTTCCCATGACCTTCCCCTTCGCCCACTTTCATTTAGTCTTCTTCACTCCTACATCTCTGTGGGGTAAGAGAAATTCCTATATTCAACTGATTATGTATATTACTCCCTCTTTGCGGCAATAATGATGAGAGTAAGGTTCAAGCAATGCTTATCACCCACACCATCTTTCCTTCCACTGTAATACGATTTCTCATCTCTTCATTTGAGAAAATTTATCCCATTCTATCTTTCCCTAATTTCTGCAACCCATGTGTCCCTCTTTCTCATCCCTTAATTTTATATCTCATTTCCTTAAATTCACCTTCTCTGTCTATGTATATTCCTTCTTTTTCTACTACCAGTGATAAAATTTTTACGAGTTACAAGTATCATCAGTGCAGGGATATAACCAGTTTGGCTCTATTCAATTCCTTGCATTTTCTCTTCCTTATTTATGCATCTCTTGGATTTTTATTATTGAGATTAAATTTTTTATCCACTCCTGGCCTTCTACATATAGAGGCTTGAAATCTTTCTATTTTAGTGAATGGCCATTTACCCCTTATGTATTGTCTTTTATTTGGCAAGTAAGTGATTCTTGTTTGTAGTCCCAGCTCCTTTGCCCTCCAGAATATCATGTTCAATAACCTCTGAATATTTAATATTTCAGTGGCCAGGTAATATATGATGCTGATTGCAATTTTCTGATGCATGAATTGTTTCTTTGTGGCCACTTGAAGAATTTTTCCTTTACTTGGTAGCTCTGGAGTTTGGTTGCAATGTTACTTTTGCATTTTCTTTTGGAATCTCTTTGCTGAGGTAATCAGTAAATTCATTCAATGCCTATTTTTACCTCAAGTTCCAGGATATCAGGTAAGGTTTTCTTGAAAGATGTTGTCTAGGTTTTCCTTTTGATTATTGCTTTCAGGTAATCCAATGATGCCAAAATTGTCTCTCTTTAATATGTCTTCAGGATTACTTGAATTTCCTATGATACATTTTTACATTTTCTTTTATTTATTTTCTGTTTTTTTCCCAGCAAGTTTTGTCAAATAGTGAGTTCTTATCCTAGAAGCTGTGGTCTTTGGGTCTAGCAAGCAGTAGATTGCCATAATCATTGACTACTGTGTCTTGTGTACCTAAAATATTCCAATGATCTCCCACACTTTCTTAGTCAGTACCAAGTGGTTTTGATGATTCTTTGTAATACAATTAAAAATCTGGTGTTGCTATACTGCCTTCCCTACCATATCTTGTCATTAATTCCCTGGATATCCTTGATATTTTGTTCTTTTAGATGAATTTTTATATGTTCTTTCCAGTTCTATAAAATAATTTTGGTGACTTAATTGTTATGGCACTGAATAAGTAAATTAATTTAGGCACAATTGTCATTTTTATTGCCTTGCCTCAGCCTACCCATGAGGAACAGATGTTTGTTTCTTTTCCCAATTATTTAAATCTGACTTTAATTTTGTGAAAAGATTTTGGTAATTGTGTTCATATAGTCCCTGGGTGTGTTTTAGCACATAGATTCCCAAATATTTTATAATGTCTAAAGTAACTTTAAATGGAATTTCTTTCTCTCTTGTTCTTGGGGTTTGTTAGCAATATATTGAAAAGCTGAGGATTTATATGGATTTATTTTATACCCTGCAACTGTGCTAAAGCTGTTTATTATTTCAACAGATTTTTAATTGCTTCCCTAGACTTTTCTAAGGATATCATCATATCTGCAAAGAAAGAATATTTAGTTTCTCTTTGCCTGTTTTAGTTCTTTCCATTTCTTCTTCTTCTTCTCATTGCTAAAGCTACCATTTCTTGTGCCATATTGAATAACAGGGGTGATAATGGATATCCTCGTTTCACACCTGATCTTACTGGAAATGCATCTTTTTATCCCCATTACATAAAATGCTTGCTGATGATATTAGGTAGATTCTACATATTATTTTAAGAAAAGTTCTGTTTATTCATATGCTCTCTGGAGTTTTTTAAGAGGAATAGGTGTTGTATTTTGTTAAAAAATTTTTGGGGATGTATCTATTTAGATAATCACATGGTTTCTGTTAGTTTTGTTGATTATATAATCAATTGTGCTGATACTTTCCCTAACACTGAACCAGTCTTGCATTTTGGCTAAAAATCCTACCTGATCAGAGTATATTATACACATGATAAGTGGCTGTAATCTTTTTGTTAATTTTTTATCTATATTCACTAGGTGAATTTGCCTATAGTATTCATTCTCTGTTTTGTCTATTTCCAGCTTAGGTATCATTACTATATTTATGTAATAAAAATAATTTGGTAGGATTCATTCATTACCAATTTTCACAAATACTCTATGTACTATTGGCAATAATTGTTCCTTAAATTTTTGATAAAGTTCACTTGTAAACCCATATGGCCCTGGAGATTTTTTCAAAGGGAGTTCATTGATGGTTTGTTCAATTTATTTTTTTCTGAGATTCAGTTATTTAAGTATTTAACTATCTTCTCTTAATCTTGCCAATTTATATCTTGCTAAATATTCATTCATTACACTGAGATTGTAAAATTTATGGTCTTGCAACTGCACAAAATATTTCCAAGTTGTCATTTTATTTTCCTCTTCATTGGTGGTGAATTTACTCTTTTCATTTTTGATACACATAATTTGGAATTCTTCTTTGTTTTATCCAATTAAATTTAAAAAAGTTATCTTTTCCCCAGAAAACTCTTAGTTCCATTTATTTGATCAATAGTTTTCTTAATTTCAACTTTCTTAATCTCTCCTTTGGTTTTCAGTTCTTCTAATTTGATACTTAATTGATGATTTTTAATTTGTTCTTTTTAAAGGTTTTTCTGTTGAATGTCTAATTAATTGATGTCCTCTTTCCATATTTTATTCATAAAAGCATTCAAAGATATAAAACTTCCTCTAGAAATTGCTTTTGCTGTATCACATAAGTTCTATAATGTTGGTTCATTATTTTTATCCTAGAATTGTTATTTATTGTTTCTATGTCTGGTTGGTTGATTTTAGTAGAATAAATTTTCTTTCCTTATTTCTTGTGATGAAATGTGGTTTTGTTTTTGCTTTGTCTGAAAATAAGAATGATAATTTACACCCCTTTCTTTACTTAATTTGAATATAGTCTTCTACAGGGTTTTACCTTTACCATATGTGTATCCCCCTGTTTCAAATGTGTTTCTTATAAACAATATATTGTAAGGTTATATTTTTGTTGTTTAATTCATTCTGCTATGCAACTCCAATTTATGAGAGAGATCATATTATTTAAACTCACAGTTATTTTCATTATCTGTGTCTTTCTCTTCATCTTGTTTCCCCCAGGCTGCTTATAATTTTATTTCTCTCTTTTTCCTTCCTCTCTTCAAAAGACTTTTGATTTTGACCACCACCTCCCTCAATCTTCTCTCCTTTCTAGCAGCTTTACCCCTTTTTCTTTTCCTTTACTCTTACTTCTTCTTCTCCTCTCGTTTATAGCCACCCCTCCATTTTCTTTCCCCTTCCCCTCCAACAGCCTGTAGGGAGGGTTAGAGTTGATTATGTTATTGCCTCCTTGAACCAAATTGAATGAAAATAAAGTTCAAACAATGCACTTCTCCTGTCTTTCTTTCCTTATACTGTAGCATGCTTCTATGACTCTTCATGAAATGTAATTTACCCTTTTCTGTTTTCTCCTTTCCTTTTTCTGCCACTACAATCCCCTTTCACCTCTGAATTAGTTTTTATGGGGAAGGGGAAAAGACAAGATAGCAGAATAAAATCAGGAGATCCTCTCCTCTCCCACTTCAACTGTGTCCAATACCTTCAGAATATGACTCAAAACAAATTTTAGAATCACAAAACCCATGAAGTGACTGAGAGAAGCATATCTCCTGCTGAAGAAGGCCAGCAAGCTTACAGGAATGGTCTATCACACCAAGGTGGGATCTGAACACAATCCCACAAAAACCATGCAATCCCAGGCCCTGGCAGCCTGTACCAGTGGCTTAGACCAGCCAGAGCAGACTTCAGGAAAGTGAAGCACCAGCAGCTGTGGCAGTTTCCTGACTTCTCAACCCATAAAAGTGAAAGAGTGAGTAAAAGGTCAGTGGGTACCTCTTTTGGAACCAGGTAATGTAAGAGCTTGGTTTGACCTCTAGACCTGGAACAAGAGGAGGTAGAGGCACAGCAACTGCCACTGCAATTGCTGCCATGTGGCTTCCTCAGCAACTCCATGCCTGTAGATTTTAGAGGGACCAATGACCTTTCAGAGGTTAAGCACTCTTGCTCTGATGTACTTTGATGTGGATTTCAGTCTTGAGTGGTGTTGCTGGGGTGTGGGGCAGTGTGACACAGCTTGAAGTGCCTGCAGATAGGGCACCCTACTCAGACCTCTGACACCATTTATGAAAACCTCAGAAACTTGAGACACAGCTCTCTCCAATCTGAAAACAGAGCTCTTCCTTGTGAAAGAGCTAAAAAGTCAAGAAATTAGGTGCTAAGTTCACCAAGTGGAGGAAACAAAATCAGACCATAGAATTGTTCTTGGGGGACAAAAAGATCTAAACATGGAACTAGAGGAAGACAATTAATTCAAAATATCCCCATAAATAGTTTGGAAGAAAAAATATGAACTGAATACAAACCATGGAGGAACTCAAGAAGGATTTTGAAACTCAAGTAAGACAAGTGGAGGAAAAATTGTGAAAAGAAATGAGAGTGATGCAATAAAATCATAAAAAGCAATCAACTGCCTGCTAAATGAGAACCAAAATTATACCAAAGAAAATAATCACTTAAAAATACACTACCTCAAATGGCAAAAGAGGCCCATAAAGCCAGTGAGGAGAAGAATGTCTTAAAAAGCAAAATTGACGAGATGGAAAAGAAATGTCAAAAACTCTCTGGAGAGAATAATTTCTCCAAAATTAGATTAGAGTAAATGGAAACTAATGACATTTAAAAAAAATCAAGATACTATGAAATAGATCCAAAGAAATGAAAAAAAAGATGACAATGTGAAATATCTTGTTGAAAAAAAACCACTGATCTGGAAAATAGATGCAGTGGAAATATATTATTGCCTCTTCAAAATTTTCCCCAAAAGAACACTCCTAGGAATATCCTAGGCAAATTCCAGAATTCTCAGGTCAAGGAGAAAAATATTGCAAACTGCAAGGAAGAAACAATTTGAGTATTGTAGAAGCACAATCAGAATGCCACAAAATCTGGCACCTTCTACATTAAGGGACTAAAGGGCTAGGAATATGACATTCTGGACATCAAAGGAGCTAAGATTAAAACCAATAATCACCTACCTAGTGAAACTGAGTATAATGCTTCAGGGGAAAATATAGTCATTGAATGAAAGATAGGGCTTCCAAGTATTCTTGATGGAAAAAAAAAAAACTAGAGATGAACAGAAAATTTGAATTTCAGTACAAGAAGGGAGAAAAACATGAGAAAGTAGCCAGGAAAAATCATAAGGAGCTTATTAAAGTTGAGCTATTTACGTTCCTTCATGGAAAAAATGATGATTGAAAATCATGAGACTTTTCTAAGTATGAGGATAGTTGAAAGGAATGTATATGTTTGCCCTACAGGAAAGTGGTGGGGAAGGGAATAAGAGGGGGATGATAGAAGGGAGAGCAGATAGAGGGAGAATGTAGTTATAAGCACATACACTTGAAAAGTCACTGGGTCAAAGCAGAAAATAGAATCATTGTGGGTTGGTATAGGATGGAGGGAAATATAGTTAGTCTTTCACAGTATATCTACTACGGAAATGTTTTGCCTAACTACGTATTTATAACCTGTATTGAACAGTTTATCAGGGTGAGTAGGGAAAAAGGGAAAGTATCTTGTAATCAAAGTTTTAAAAACAAATGTAATATATTTTTTTACATTCAACCAGAAAATAAGATATGCAGGCACTAGAATATAGAAATCCATCTTGCCTCACCAGAAAGTTAAATGGGGGTGTGGGAGTGGATATAGGAGACAACAGATTGGGGGAAGTGGTACTCAATAGGCTTGCTGTCTTGGGATAGGGTTATGTTAAAGATAGGAAGAAAACTTGTAACTCAACATCTTAAGAAGATTAATGTTGAACACTAAAAAGAAACAAGCAAATGAACAAATAAATAAATAATTTAAGATTAAAAATTGGCTTTTAATCATCATATAAGTTAGTTTATACCCACACTCCCTTTCTATGTGTATCCCTTTTATTTCACAATAGATATACAGGTCTCAAGATTTACAAGTATACTCCTCCAATATAATAATATAAACAGCTTGCCCTTATTGTGGAACATGTTTTTTTTTCTTTTTTTCATGTTTACCTTTTTATGCTTCTGTTGAGTCCTATATTGGACTGTCAAAATTTTCCACTGAGCTCTGGCCTTTTTATCAGGAAACTGTGAAATTGTCCTATTTAATTGAATGTCCATCTCCTTGCCTGAAAGACTGTGCTCAGTTTTGCTGGGTAATTGATCTTTGGTTGCAATCCAAGATCCTTTGGCTCATGGAATATCATATTCCAAGCACTCTGATATTTTAATGTAGAAAGTACAAGGTGCTGTATGATCCTTTTTTGGTTCTACAATATTTGATTTTTTTTCTGACTCCTTTCTATATTTTCTCCTTAATCTTATAATGCTGCAATTTGGCTACAAAATTCCTAAGCCTTTTCAGTTTCAGGTCTCTTTCAGGAGGTGATTAGTAGATTTTTTTCAATGAATATTTCACCCTCTGGGTCTAGGATTTCAGAGCAGTTTTGCTTGATGATTTCTTGAAAAATACTTTCTGTGCTCTTTATTTATCAACATTCTCAAGTAGAGCAATAATTCTTAAATTCTCTCTACTGGAGTTATTTTGCAGGTCAATTGTTTTTCCAGTGAAATATTTTATATTTTCTTCTATTTTTTTCATTCTTTCAATTTTGTTTAACTGATTCTTGATGTGTCATAGTGTCATTAGCTTCCTGATACCCAATTTGAAGTTTTAATGAATTTTTTTCTTCAGTTACCTTTTTTACTGTTGTAGTAATGAAATTTGAAGATCCCTTTGTATTGCTAAACTGACAGCTACTTAGCAACTAGTTTCAAATTAAACCTTTATTAAAGAAACAGAAGGTATGAACGCCTGTTGCTGATGTAACAAGGAGGGGTTGAACAGAATCTAACACTTTGTCCACAAAGGTATTGAAGGACTTGGAATATGATATTTGGGAGGTCAAGGAAGCTAGGATTAAAACCAAGAATCACCCACACAGAAAAATTGAGTATGATATTCTGGGGGAAGGTATGATCATTCAATGAGGTGGAGGACTTTCAAGAATTATTGCTGAAAAAGACCGAACTGAAAAGAAAATTTGACACTCAAATACAAGAAGCATGAGGAGCATGAGGAGGGGAAATTCTGAAGTGTAAGGAGACTAGAATGAGAGGACACAGGGAGAGACAGAATGGGATCACATCATCTCATATAGAAGAGGCGAGGGATCACTGTTACAATGGACAGGAAGACCATGAAGGCAAAAGGGAAAGGATCAACCTTACTCTCATAGAATTTGACTTAGGGAAAGAATGACATAAATACTAAACTGGATATCTTGCCACACAGGAGAGTAGTGGGGATGGGGATGAGAGGTGGGATGATGGAGGGGAGGGACGGGGGGGTATGGATTGCTGGAAGCACACACAGGAACAGGGTAGAGAATAAAACAAAAGGGTGGCAGGATAGGAAGGAGGGACATATAATCAGTCTCTCACAATATGTCCATTATGGAGATGTTCTATGTAACGACACATGTACAGCCTATGTCTAATTGCTTGTATTTCCATTGGGGGTGGGTGATGAGGAAGGAAGAGAAATAATCTAGAATTTAAAGTTCTGTAATCAAATGTTAAAATATATATGTACATATATATAATTACTATTATTATTATTATTATTAAGTACATGCAACTGAAAATAAGAAATACAGGCACTGGGATAAGGAGAGCCATCTTGCCCTTCTGGAAAGTCAGAGGGGTGATGGAGGAGGACATAGGAGAGAGCAGACTGGGGGAAGGGTTATACAGTAGGATGACTGTTTTGGGGTGGTGAGTGGGGGGAAGATGGGGAGAAACTGTGTAATTCAAAATTGTGTGTGAAAGAATGATATAAACAAGAAAATGAATAAATGAATAAAAATAAAATAAAATCCTCACTGAGCTGTTCCAAGAAGGCATTTGTGCATTTGAGATAATTTCACATTCCCCTTTGGGGTTTCAGAGGTAGGTGAATTGTCAATAACGTCCAATTCTGAGTTTTTATTTTTATATTTCTGGCATAATAAAACCACTTTAGGATCATGGATTTTTTTTTGGTTTTTGCTCAAGATATCTTGTGTGCTCATTTTTTGTTTTTGTTTTGTCTTTTACTGTTGAGCTCTCCTGCTGAAGCAAACAGAGTACTGTCCCATATTTCTTGTGCTGGGGGGTCTGTAATTGCGAGCAAAACAACATTTTTTCCTGTTTTTCTTGAGTTTTTTTCTAATCAAGAGTATTTGATCCTTGCCTTTGATTATTTCTAGAGTCTTTGTCTTGTCCTTAATTGGCCTAAGAGAGTTAGATCTTCTCTGACCTTTATAGGTTAAATGTAATCATGTGGGAACCCCTAGTTGGGGGGGCTTTGGAAAAGGATAGAATGGAAAGAAGTAGATAAGAGCAGATAAAATTCTCCCACCTCAGAATTTGCCCTCCCCATGCTCCTCATGCTTCTTGTATTTGAGTGTCAAATTTTCTTTTCATTTCTGTTTTTTCAGCAATAATGCTTGAAAGTCCTCCACATTGAATGATCATACTTTCCCATAGAACATTATACTCAATTTTTCCAGGTGGGTCATTCTTAGTTTTAATCCTAGCTTCCTTGAACTCCCAAATATCATATTCTAGGTCCTTCAATCCCTTTATGTACAAGGTGCTAGATCCTATTCAACCCCTTCTTGTTACACCAGCAACAGGAGTTCATACCTTCTGTTTCTTTAACAAAGAAGGTGGAACAGGCACAATTGAGAGAGAGAATATGATGTTGCCTCTCCATTGATCTGTGTTACTTTCTTAGACAGAAGTTCTGTCTTTTGTTCTATGTTGACTTCTTTATTTTAATTTTTTCATTGACTTGTTTGTTTACTTTTAGTTTACAAGATTCAGTTCCAGACTCACTTGAGTTTCAAATTTTTACCCCTTCCTCCCAACCCCCCACCCCCACCATGGTGGCATGCAATCATGTATAGGATCTGCAAACTCTTTCACATTGTACAATAGTCTGGTTGTATAAGCTTTGTAGCCAATAGAGTGAACAATGGGAAAGGAGAAACAAAACCAAACAGAGAAAAGATTGATGGCATGCATTACGTCAGTCTCCATTTAAACTCTGGTCTTTCTAGATCTATCTCTGAATGTAGTCAACTCCTTCCATCCTGAGGCTTGTAGAGTTGTCTTTTAACTATGCATTGCAAAGAAGAGTCCAGTTTATCAAGGTTGGTAGACACACATATGATGTATCTGTGTCTGTGTACAACTTTTTCCTGGTTCTGCTCTTCTCACTTAGCATAAATTCATATAAGCCTCTCCAGGTAATTATGAAGTCCATCTCCTTCCCATTTATTATAGCACAATAGTATTCCATGACATTTATATACCTTAACTTGTTCGGCCATTCCCCAATTGATGGGCATCCCTCAAATGTCCAGTTTTTTGCCACCACAAAAAGAGCTGCAATAAACCTTTTTTTGTACATATGGGACCTTTTCCCATGTCTATGGTCTCTTTGGGATACAACCTCAAAAGTGGTTTTACTGGGTCAAAGGGTATGCAATTATTTATAGCCCTATGGACATAGTTCCAAATTGCCCTCCAGAATGTTTGTATCAATTCACAGCTCCACCAACAATGCATTAGAATTCTAATTTTTCCACATCCTCTCCAACAGTTGTCATTTTCCTGTTTTGTGATCTTAACCAGTC
The DNA here is from genome assembly GCA_028646575.1 of Pseudocheirus occidentalis. Taxonomy (NCBI): domain Eukaryota; kingdom Metazoa; phylum Chordata; class Mammalia; order Diprotodontia; family Pseudocheiridae; genus Pseudocheirus; species Pseudocheirus occidentalis. The sequence continues at coordinate 2,746 of JAQQSW010005877.1, read as the reverse complement.
TGATTGGTGAGATGTGGTACCTGAACGTTGTTTTGATTGCCATTTCACTAATCAATAGTGATTTAGAGCATTTTTCCATATGCTTAAAGATATCTTTAATTTCTACCTCTTTAAATTGCCTGTTCATATCCTTTGACTGCTTATCAATTGGGGAATGACTTGCATTCTGGTAAATTTTACTTAATTCACTGTATATTTTAGAAATGAGGCCTTTATCAGAGACACTGATTGTAAATATTATTTCCCAGTTTCCCACTTCCCTCTTAATCTTGGTTACATTGGCTTTGTTTGTACAGAAACTTTTCAGTTTGATGAAGTCAAGATTATCTATTTTGCATTTTAAAATGCTCTCCAACTCTTCTTTAGTCAAAAAGTCTTCTCTACTCCATAAATATGACAGGTAAACTATTTGTTGCTTCTCCAGATTGTTTACAGTATCTGCCTTTATATCTAGATCATGCACCCATGTAGACTTGACTTTTGTGTATGGCATTAGATAATGGTCTATGCCCAGTTTCTGCCATGCTATATTCCAATTTTCCCAGCAGTTTTTGTCGACTAGTGAATTCTTGACCCAGAAACTGGGGTCTTTGGGCTTACCAACAGTATATTACTATAGTCATTGACTACTGAGTCTTTTGTACCCAATCTATTCCATTGATCCACTACTCTATTCCTAAGCCAGTACCAGGCAGTTTCGAGAACTGCTGCTTTGTAATAGAGAATAAAATCTGGTACAGCTAGGCCACCTTTTCTAACATTTCTCTTAATTAATTCCCTTGATATTCTGGATTTTTTATTCTTCCAAATGAATTTTGCTACTATTTTTTATAGTTCTATAAAGTAATTTTTTGGTAGATTGATTATTATGGCAGTAAATATATAATTTAATTTAGGTAAAATTGTCACTTTTTTTATATTAGCTCTACCCAGCCATGACCAATTTATGTTTTTCCAATTAGTGAGATCTGCTTTTATTTGTGTGAAAAGTGTTTTGTACTTGTGTTCATAAAGGTGCTGGGTTTGTTTTGGAAGATAGATTTCCAAATATTTTATAATGTCAAAAATAACTTTAAATGGGGTTTCTCTAACTATCTCTTGTTGTTGGACTTCATTGGAAATATACAGGAATGCGGAAGATTTATGTGAGATTTTTTTATATCTTGCAAACGGCTAAATTCATTCATTGTCTCAAGAATTTTTTACATGCTTCTCTTGAATACTTATAGTATATCATCATGTCATCTGCAAAGAGTGATAGCTTAGTCTCATCTTTGCCTAATTTGACTACTTTGATTCCTTTTTTGTCTCTAAATGCTACTGCTAACATTTCTAGTGCTAGATTGAATAAAAGGGGTGATAGTGGACATCCTTGTTTCACCCCTGATCTTATTGGAAATGCTTCTAGTTCATCCCCATTGCATATAATACTTGCTGATGGCTTTAAGTAGATGCTACCTATTATTCTAAGGAAGACTCCATTAATTCCTATACTTCCTAGTGTTTTTAATAAGAATGGATGTTGTATTTCGTCAAAGGCTTTTTATGCATCTATGGAAACAATCATGTGGTTTCTGCTAGTTTTATTGTTGATATGATCGCTGATACTTATGGTTTTCCTAATACTGAACCATCCTTGCATTCCTGGAATAAATCCAACCAGGCAAAGTGTATTATTCTAGTTGTAAGTTGCTCTAGTCTTCTTACTAAAATTTTTTAAAAAGATTTTTGCATCTATATTCATGAGGGAAATTGTTCTGTAATTTTCTTTCTCCATTTTGTCTCTCCCTGATTTAGATATCAGTACCATATTTATGTCACAAAAAGGATTTCTTAGGACTCCTTCCTCACCAATTTTCCCAAATAGTTTGTAGAGTACTGGGAAAAATAGATCTTTAAATGTTTAATAGAATTCAATAGTAAATCCATCTGGCAATGGGGATTTTTTTCCTAGACAGTTCTCTGATAGCTTGTTCAGTTTCTTTTTCTGAGATGGAGTTGTTTAAGTAATTTACTTCCTCTTCAGTTAGTCTGGGCAACTTATATTTTTTGTAATTATTCATCCATTTCACTAAGATTGTCAAATGTATGTGCATACACTTGGGTAAAGTAATTCCTAATTATTGTTTTAATTTTCTCTTCATTTGAGGTACATTCACCCTTTTCATTTTTGAGACTCAGAATTTGGTTTTCTTTCTTTTTTTATCATATTGACTAAGGGTCTATCAATTTTGTTTTTCTTTCGTAAAACCAACTCTTAGTTTTATTTATAAGTTCTATAATTTTCTTACTTTCAATTTTATTAATCACGCCTTTGGTTTTCATTATTTCTAATTTAGTTCTTAATTGGGGGGTTTCAATTTGTTCTTTTTCTAGATTTTTCAATTGCATGCCCAATTCATTGACCTCTATTTTCTCTAATTTTTTCATGTATGCATTCACGGATATAAAACTAGCCCTAATTACTGCTTTGCTTCAACCAACAAGTTTTTTTTTGTGATGTCTCATTATTGTCATTCTCCTGAATGAAGTCATTGATTGCTTCTATAATTTGTTCTTTGAACCACTCATTCTTTTTTTTCTTAATTTTAATTTATTTTCTTGGTTACATCATTCATTTCCACAAGGTTTTGAGTTACAGATTTTCTCCCCTTTTTGCCCCTACCCCCCAGGCCAGAACATTGATACCACGGTAAGGCCCCTCCCACAATCTGTTCCCTTTTATGCCCTCCTCCAACACCCCTCT
>JAQQSW010005876.1:0-14079 GCA_028646575.1 Pseudocheirus occidentalis | reverse complement strand
CTGGGTTCCCTTCCCTTTTCCTCTACCCCAACACCCCTCATTTCCTGCCCCTTACACCATCCTTATAGCCTACCCTGCATCTCCCAGCATGGCCCCTCCACCCTCAGGGACCCCTGCTCAGGTCCCAGCCACTGGCCTGGCTGAAGTGCCTCCCTCTGTAGCCCTTCCCCCTGAGGCAACACCCACTCATGCCTCAGGTCCTATCCCCATGGCAACACCAGGGTTATCTTCTCACCCTCCTCAGGCTTTGGGAGTTGTTGAGGTTACTGTTAGGTGAGATAACCAAATGTCCCATGAAATGATGTTTCTGGTAACCTTCAGACTCATGATGAAACCAACTCTACTTGCTTTTCTAAGTAGAGACTATGAGACATATTTCCATTTAGCTACAGCTTTCTTATATCTTCTACTTTCATGTACAACAAGAATGTCAATATTTGTATAATTAGGTTTCTCCAGTAGTATGTTGACTGACTGGTCTTTTGACAAGTATCTCATATTTAGAGTACCAACTGCTAAACTGTTATTTATAGATAATCTAAAAAAGATACATGTGATTCCTAAAACATTCTGCCCCCCTTCCCACTACTGTACTGCTGTCACCAAAGAAGTGGGCTATGAAATGCCATTTTTGGTTTTTCTTTACAGGCCACCCGGAGCAAATAATTCATTTCCTAGAGGTCAGCACACTGTTGATGAGCCTCTGCACTTAGTTAGGCTGGTTCTCAAACACCAGGAACACTGATATGTTTCGGGGACCACACTTGAACTCTTTCCAGCAGCATAATAGACGCTTCGAGAACTTACGGTTACTTGGTATAGCTCTCAAGAATGAAGGATAACCTCTACACCACAATAAGATATCAGAAGAGGACTTTTGTGGAAAGGTCTTACACACAATTATTTATAAATATCTGTTGAATTAAATTGTCTCAAATAATACTAATGGTTCAGTTAGGTAGCATTCTATGAAGCCTTTCCCTCATAACAACTCTTTGTAAGTATTGTCCTCGTTCTGCAGATGAAGAAACTGGGGGATAGAAATATAAAGTAAGTTGACCTCTTACAGGCAGCAAGATAGCAAAGTGTCCAGAGTGCTAAACCTGGACTTAGGAAGACCTTAGTTAAACTCCTTTCCCAGGTAAATATTTACTAGCTGTGAGACCTTGGACAAGTCACTTGTCCGCTTTGCCTCTGTTTCTGTACTTATAAAAATAAAGATAACAGCACTTACCTCACAGAGTTGTGAGGATCAAAGAGGATATTTTCTATTAGTTCAGTGTCTGCCACACAGTAGGCGCTGTATAATGCTTGTTCTCTTCCCTCCCAAAGCTCTTTGCAAATGTTAAAGTACCATATTGACATTAGTTATTGTTTGTTTGTTGCCCAAGGTTGAGTTGGAACTCAAACCCACACCTCTTGACTTGAAATCTGGTGCTCTTTACTTGTACTAAGTTACCTCAAAGGGTAATGCTCTTCTGGATAAGTATTCCATAAACATCTTAGAAATAAAACCTTTATCAGAGAAACTTGCTAAAAAGATTTACCCTTCCCCCTCCCCCCAACTAACTTTTTCCCTTTTGATCAGGGTTGTCCTGGTAAATATTTAACTAGCTCTGCAGCAGGGGAGGGATGTATGTGAGACACATTTTTAAGTTTAAACTGAATTATTAACATTTTCTTCACTTTTTTAGACTAGACAATCAACAAAACAATAAATTAAACCCTGATCTATAGCATTTACCAATTTATGAAGTACAAATGTTCATACTGAAAATTTAACAATCAGCTCCATAAGATTGATTGAACATAGCTCTGCTTATAATCTTAGCCCCATTAGACTTGCTTTTAAACTTTTTTCTTAATTTTGTGTAATTATAATTGTCCACTTTATTTTGTGTGATCCTCTCTATCCCTTGTTTAGTCCTGAACTCTTCCCATTATCCATAGATCCAAAAGGCAATTCCTTCCAGGTTCTCATATATTTATGATGTGACCTTTTTATTTGGACCATGATTCTTGAGCTTCAATATTGAAGAATGCTACCTACCTCTTGACAGAAGATAACAAACTATAATGGAGAATGTATCATTCAGACCAGGCATTACCTCATCCTGTGTAATGGCATAGAACTGGTGCCAGTAATCCTTTCCTTTGTCTTCGATCCTCTTTGACACCAAGCAGCTCTGCACAAAGATTCCCTAGTCTTAATCTGAGCAGCAATACATTTTTTGATGCCTTTACTTATTAATCTCCTTGAAAAGCAAGAGTGAGCCCCAAATACAATTGCCTCTCTCTCTTGGTTCCCTCTAAAAACAATAACATTATTATAAACACACACACCAGGAGACATACAATTGAGTAATCAAATTAATAATAACTTTAGGAACAACTCAAGGCTCTTTTTAATCTCTGATTGGAGATGAGAGAAAATCACATTGCATTCAAAATCCCCACCGAATTTAACAGATTTGAGGACATTCTTTTGCAGCAATTTTACCTTCAGATCAGCTGGCTAAATATATTTCTTAAAATGAACTATATTATAGCCATCTCTACCTACTAGCTTCATTTCAATTCCACAAACATTAATTATACTCCTACTGTGTAGGACCATAGTTAGAGCAGGGGAAATAGAAAACTTAAGACCTAGTCCTAGTCTTCATGAAGCTTTCAGTGTGGTAGAGGAAAATAAGGCTTAAAAAGAAAACTAGAATATACAATAGTGTATCAAAAGTGAATTAAGGGTGAATAGAGCACCGGCCCTGGAATCATGAAGACCTGAATTCAAATCCGGCCCCAGACACTTAACAGGTACTAGCCATGTGACCTTGGGCAAGTCACTTAACTCCAATTGCCCTGCCTTCCTCCCTCCAAAAAGCAAAAAAAAAAAAGAAAAGTGAATTAAGAAGCTACAGGCTAAGTGCTGGTGGGGGAGGAAGAGCAGAGAAGGTCATTAATGAATGGGGATCAGGCATACCTAGATGGTATAGTGTATAGAGTTCTTGTTTTCAAGTTAGAAAAACCTGATTCCAAATTCTGCTTCTGTCATTTAATATCTACATGACCTGGGCAAGTCATTAGAGTTATGTCTTTCACTTTCCCAGTTCCGAAAATAGGAAACAATAACCCTTACCTCCCAGGGTTGTTTAAATAAGATAATACACATTAAGCATTTTTGTAAGCCTTAAAGCATTATAAAAATTTTTAGCTATTAAAAATCTGGTTTTGGTTTCTCTGCAATTTTTTGTAGCTCTTCCCTCTAATGTTTCCCCTCCACTACCCAGGGACCCACACACACACAACCCCATCTTGGCCTGTCCTCAGTAATCACCCTAATGTCTTTTTCTTCTGTTCCCTTAACCTCCTCCTGAAATCTTAAGGCATGGATTTGGGGTTGAGACTCATTCTGGCATCCCTCTCTTCCCTAACATCCCAGATTGGAGTAATATATTTTGGAGAAGCCAGTCCAGCACCTACACTCTGTTGAGCTGGTAAAGTCCAGAAATAACAGGCCACAGAGGTGTCAGTGAGATCACTTGGACTATAAAAATCTGATTTCATATAATCAAACCACAAACTTTTAGAGCTGGAAAGGAGGAAATAGACATAGAGACCAGCTAGTATAATTCCTCATTTTTAAAACATAAACCAATGGCCAAAAGATGAGGTGCCTGGCCCAAATTCATTCAACAGTTTAGTAGATGTAAGCACTAAAACCCATGTCCCTAAACTCCAGACCAGTCATCTCACTACTAAATGCTGGATTTTTTTTTCTAACGAGATTTTGGTGTCTCTGAGCACCTTTGCTACAAGATGCTTTGTCAGTCATTTCAGTCAGGTCTGACTCCTCATAACTCCATTTGGGTTTTTCTTGGCAAAGATACTGCAATGGTTTGCTGTTTCTTCTCCAGCTCATTTTATAGATGAGGAAATTGAGATAAACAGGGTTACATGATTCGCCCAAGGTCACTCAGCTAGTATCTGAGGTCAAATTTGAACTCAGGAAGATGACTTTTACTTAATCCAGGCCTGGTACACTATCCACTGCTCCACCTAACTGCCTACACAGAACACTTACAAATGTCAAAGTATTATCTGCACACTGAAATTAGTCATTCTCCAATTCTTGGTTGAGTTGAATGAATGAATGAATGAATGAACGAACAAACGAACATGTAGGAATGATATGCAGTATATGGAACTATTGTCCCAGGCACCTAGCATACTAGGTTGAAGAAAATCTGGCAAATGAAAATCAAGAATTATACAATAGGTTTTGGAGGTCAGAGGAAGGTGAATTATTCATTTTGCAAAAGGTTTCTTCTCTTTACAAAGGGATTTACTGCAGAGTTCCTTTAAATAGTGAGTTCTTCCAGTGCATTTAGAATAGGGCAAAATTATAATAGAAATAAGACCATCAGGCATGAAACTAAATTCAAAATGTGGGCAATGGAAGTGGCAGATATTTCTCAGTACCTGCTGTGTGTGCACAGAACCCTAGTATGCCTGTTTGACTTGGACTTTCCTTAAATAATTACCAATGTGAGTGATGCTGGACCACCCTCACTACTCCCATTCCCATCCCTACTGGCTGGGGTCTTCAATCAATCAACAAGCTTTTATTAAATACCTACTATTTGCCAGGTTTTGAGCAAGGCAAATAGGAATACAGATTTCTTTCTTCTACTATCATGCCCAAATTCTTCTTCTCCACATATCCAAATCCAAGAACAATTCAAATCCTAGCAGCGAACACCAGCACTCAGCTTCCTTGTCTAGAAAATGAGAGATTTGAACTATATCCAGGGTCTCAGTTTGCGTGAGTGTGACATGGATGCCTTTGTCAATCTGATGAAACCTACAGATTCCTATTAGGATAATGTTTTTCAATGAACAAAGTAAAACATATTGGATTACAAAAGAAATCCATTATACCAAAATATGTTTATCAAAATATTTTTTAAAACAAGTTCATAAAAGACAAATTTTAAAAACCCTGGATTATTTGATTAGTATGATTGCTTCCAACTCAGAATCCTATTATCTTTCTTTAACTATTCTAGCTACATTGATATCTCCCTTCTCCCAAATCCTAAAACATTTGTAATCTTTACCAAGGATTTCATTATTTAATATGATTAAGTACAGTTAAGTGGGTTGGTACAGTGGATAGAATGGTAGGCTTGGAGGCAGGAAAGTTCATGGTCCTGAGTTCAAATCTGGCCTGACACTTATTAGCGATGTGACCCTGGGCAAGTCACTTAACCCTATTTGCCTCAGTGTCTTCATCTGTAAAATGAGCTAGGGAAGGAAACGGCAGACCCCTCCAGCATCCTACCAAAAACAAAAGCCCAAAATGGGGTCACAAAAAGTGAAATACGACTGAACAATCTAATTGCTAAATTTTGTGTTGTGGCCTTTGTGGATCTAAGATACTCAGGAAATATTTTGCTTTAACTGCGCACCCTAGGGTCCGAGGCATAATCAAACAACAAAAAGCTTTTGTACTGGGAATACCTGTCCCCCAGACTTGGGGTGTTCTTTCTTATCCTCCTCTATTGGCTTCCCTGACTTACCTCAAACCCCAGCTAAAATTCCAAATTCTCTGGGAGGTTTTTCCTAATCCTCCTTAATTTTAATGGCTTTTCTATGGATTGCTTCATATTTACCCTGACCGTGGCTAATTTGTGCTTCGTTGCTGGGATGCTGTCTCTCTCATTAGACAGTAAGTTTTGTGAGGGCAGGGACTTTTCTCTTCCTCTGCACCCACAGCACTTAGCCCCCAGTCAGGCTCATGGCGGACTCTTAAATGTTTGTTGACTGACTGACTCTGATGTATGAATAGACGAAATGACTGTGGAGGCCCCTTCCAACTCTCAAATTCTGTGATTCTTATGGATCTATGATTTAGTAAGTACCTTCTATGTCCCAGGCACTGACACCACAAAGACAAAAATGAAACAGTCCCTGTCCTCAAGGAATTTACATTCTATCAGGGAAGACTTCAACATATTCACATAGACCAAGAGAGAGTCTGCTCTATTATTTTCAATCTGTTCCTTTTTTCTCTTTAAGGTATGGTATGCCAAGACCCCTTTTCTGGGCTTCTGCATGTTCAAGGATTCATTTTGAAAATAAATCTTCACCCTAAATCTCTTCTATTCATGTATGACAAGGATTGAACTAATCAATACCTGTTATCACTCAGCATCCCCAACCATTGGTGTCAGGGGGCAAATGCACATCATGTGGAAAAACAGCCATATGTTTTCAGGGGAATGATTGTCCTTTCTTTGCCCAGACAGTTCTGCTGCTGATAGGGGTGATGTTTTGCAGGAACATAAATGGCTATGACACTGGATTTTGACAAGTGCTACTGAGCAGCCATCTGCAACCATTCTTATTCTGTTTTAGTGGGTGTGTGGGTTTTTTTTCACACCTAAAGCTGCCAGCTGAAAGACGAAACATTTTAATGACTCCCTAGCAAAATGATGTTTTCACAATCCCATGAATGTGCTAAAGGTGTCTTTAGAGGAAATCAGCCTGACTAAGCTGTAATCGAAGGTGGAAGAGTTTGGACTCTAACTTGAATAATGATCATATTAAACATGCAAAGCATGGGAAGGGGGGAACACAAATTCTCTGAAATATAGTTGTAAGATGTGGTGGCCAGGATGAGAGTTCTTCTGCATTCAAAGACAACAGCTCTATACGTGTGAAGGTATTAAGAGAACAGCTTGTATGATGTCTCTAGGGACCAACTTTATCTGTGCTTTTGAATTCCAGTAGCCAGGCTAACCTCCTAAGAATCTTCCTAAACAGGATCCCTTGTTCCACTTGCACACTCTGGGATACTTAGTCTTGCCAGTAGCCAAAGGGCTTGTAATGAGAGATGGATCAGAAAGTTGCCTGTGTGTGTATTCCTATCTTTCTCTTTTGGCAAGGTTTCCCAAGGTTCTGGCCCTTTACTGTCTGAACTGCTTGCCTGAGTTTCTGTCTACTCTTCCCCTGCTGCTGAGACTCCTACAGAATTCCTGAGTGCCTTTAAGTCTTCACTTATTTGTCTGCATACCCAGTCCCTGCCTTACGTTGCTGCGTTTTATAGTCACAGAAAGAATACTTGGTCTGCAGCCAGCAACTCTTGGTTTTAATCTTAGCTCTGCTAAGAATTACCTTTGTCACCTTGGTCAAATCACTTAGCCTCTCTGGGTCTCAGTTTTCCCCATCTATATAATGAGGTGGGGTTGATCCCTGGAATCTCTTCTGTCTCTAAATTCCATGATTTATGCTCTGGGGTTTCATGTTCTTTAGCTAACCTATAATCTATCTCTTGCCTCATTCCTCATTTCTGTATATTTGGGGTTCTTAACTGACTGTGGGGTGGTCCTGGTGTGCTTTGAGGATTTCTCATTTGCCTACCTGACGTCAGAATCTGTCTTCTTTCCTGCCTATACCATTTATACTTTCCCACGAGGGAGTACCAGTTAACCCCTTCCTTCTGCAAAGTCATTGATACCATGAATTTGTTAAGTACACCCATTTCCTGTGTGCTGTCTTGTGCGGGTAATAAGCACTGATATTTATATAATGATAATTTGTGATAATATAATACTTTACTATTTACAAAGTCCTTTCTCCCCAACAGCCTTGTAAGGTTGCTGTGGTTTGTCTTTCATTTTTGAAAGAGGACCAGCAACATCTTGGGGTGATGCCTTGGTTTGGCTTGAATTGGATTTAAGTGCAGCAGAATTGTGCAAAGTCATCAGCCTCACTCTCTCTTTCAGGGTCACTGAAGTCCAGTAACGGGACAAAAGTCAGAATGACCAGGATGCAGCAGAGGACCTTGGTGTCTTTGCTGTCTGACCAAGCCCTTAGCTCTCCACAGCACCTGCTTCAGCGCCTTCACTGCCGTTGGAACAGATTATTCTCATCTGCCCATTCCACCAGGGGAAGGCTTCACATGCTTGGAGCAGACGTCCCTTAACTCACCCACAGGTTTGAGGCCTGTCAATTACCCTCGCCTTGTTTTAGCCCATATGCAGAGAGAGTTTACCATTGTAGTTCCAGTACTATTATCCCTTATTGACAAATCAAGAAACTAAGGATCCAAGTGGTTAAATAACTTGCCCAAGGTCACATAGGTTAAAAAAATATATTAGGAGAGGAAGCTGAAACCAGGGTCAATGATATCAGAACCAGTGTTGAAAAACTCAAGTTTTCTCACTCCAACTTTAGTACTATCTCTGCTATTTGGGAGAGCCGTGCAGGGAGGGCAGGTGTTGGGGCATTTGGAAACATCAGAGATAGACTTCATCTACCTTACAGTTTTGCCTGGGGATGCCTTTAAAGCCTGTTCTCTCCCTCTCCATCCCCTTTCACATATACTGACAACCATTAATGAAGCCACAATGGGAGTCCATGAGCCATTTCAAGAATACTTGCTCCTTTTGTTTACTATAGGTTATCTAGCAGAATAGAGGTTCTTGACTTGATGTCTATGAACTTCTAAAAAGTATTTTGATAACTATGTGCCAGTATAATTGGTTTCTTTTGTAATATTGTGTATTTCATGTTATCCATTTAAAAACATTGTTTTGAGGGAAAAGTCTATAAGTTCACCAGATTCCCAAAGGGGACCATCAGACACACACACACACACACACACACACACACACACACACGCACGCACGCACGCACGCACGCACACAAAGAAACCCTGGTGTGGAGGCTCCAGACCCACAGGGATGGGGATGTTAGCTTCTTAGCCGGGAGTATAAGTAGTGATGGGCTGAAGGGAAAAATGCAGAAAGCCATGACTGAGACAGTTAAAAAGGAAGACTGGGTAGTCAGGACCAAGTGCACAGGTAGTGAGTGCCTAGAGACAAAGAAATTCCTTCAAGAGAACAGTTTTAACACATTTTAGAAAGATAAATTTTGCTAATTCTAAATATGTTAATTACAAACAAATCTTACCTTTGCCCTAAAAGAGGTGCCTTGGCCCTTTAAATCGACAATTCTTTATGAGCCATTAACTTATAGTACTTTGCTTATTAAAAGGTAATTCCAAATCTCTTTTTAAATATTCTGGTGTCAGATTTCCCAGTGACTTTGTCTGTCCTTCCCTCAACCATTTGAAATGAATAACGTTTCTTTATATTACAAGCTGCTGCCACCTAGTGTTTCAAGCAACTCCAGTCCCTCACAGCCCAAGCTGGGTGGCCATTTTACCCAAGTCTTGGTAATGGGCAGATGCTTCCAGCTTAAAACTAGCATAGGGAAGTTTATTTGAGAACTTGTCATGAAAAAGCTATGACTATATCATTCAAGAACTGTTCCACCTTGGAAGAGGAGACTGAGTCTTCCCCTACAATATATACACTATAGATGTGAAATTACCCTGACTCAACAGTTCATTTTACCTTGATGTGTTTGGGTGCCCATAGGAAATTTAGGAAATAAATGATCACAAAGGGAGCAGCTTATGCAAATTTGGAAAAAGTAACTACATATGTGATACCATTTGAGGGACAGTTATATAGATATATAGAAACAAGTAGAGAGATAGACATCTTCTTGACATATGTCACTCCACAATTCCTTTCACCTGATCTCTTCCTTTTAAAAAATAGGATACTCTTCCCTAACCGTATTCCAGTTAGAAGCCCCACCCCACCAATTCTCAATGATACTTAAAATGCTAAGCTTATCTTTGCGGCTTAAGATGAAGTGTCTCAGAAAATTTTTATCATAACCCTAGAACTGAAAGAAACCTTCGAGGTCACTTACTACAATCCCTTCATTTTACAGATGCAAGGACTGGGACCCCAAAGGTGTTAAACGTCTTGCCCAAGGTTCCATAGGTAAGAAGCACCAGAAAGAGGATTTGGCCCCCAGATCCCCTTATTCCCAAGCCACTACTCTTTCCAGCGTACTGCATTGCTTTGATTTATTATTCATCTCCGTTCATTACATATAATAATCTCAGGTCATAGCTGTCGTTTCTCCTCCCTGTGAATATTGCTTCCTGTGAATTACTGGTCTTCTACACTGACATTTTTCCTCCTACAATGTAGGACAACGTACTGTGACATCTCTCATACTATATTTATTGGAAGTTTTCTCCCTCTACCACTCCCCATTCCAGTTTAAAATCCCACTTGACCAATAAATCAAAAAATAAATAAATTGCCCAAGGTCGCATGACAAGTCAATGGTAATGTCAGGGCAATGCTACTAGGCATTGAAAAATATAGAGCACTATGCAAATGGAAGGGGTCATTAGCATTAACAAGTGGTTCCCATCTTCCTTTTTCTGTTAGGTTTTCTTCCTGCTGGTTCCATCTGCTCTCTTTCCTAAGATTTTATATTATATTTTTTCCTAAGGAATTTCAACTTCAGAATCATCATAATTAAAACCCAGTGTTAATGGTTTCTATCATTTACTTCAGAGGTACGAGAAGGTAACCACCTTTCAGCAATGAATAAGCCAAGTCCTGATCCCTTGCCTTCTGGAGAGCCAGGATGCACTAACGAAACTATGGCTACTGACTGTCATTGATTCTTGATTGTCATGAGTCAGAGGGAGCCAGGGAAGATGACTGTATAGTTACAGCCAGCTCTATAAGCAGATCATTCCAACAACAGGTCTCACAAGCATCATGGAATGGCTTATGGTAGCAGGCTACTACTAAAAACCAGTCCGTATGTCCCCATTGACATGTAAACCATGGATGTCCAGGACTAATGTTCTGGTATCAGACTTTATCAATGACTATTTATCTTTCCCACAATTGTTTCAAATGTATGACATTTCATTATGCTACAAACTGCTACCACCTAGTGCTTCAGGAAACCCCATTCCCTCACAGTCCCAGCTTGGTGGCCATTTTAACCAAGTCCTGGTAACAGGCAGATGCTGCCAGCTTAAATCTGACATAGAGAAGTCAGTTTGACAATTCACCATGATACCGTGAAAATCACTCAAGAATTGTTCTACCTGGGAAGAAGAGACTGAGTCTCTGATCTTTAGCATACATTTATTTGCTATAGCTTCTTTCACAGTATGGATCCTCTATTATTATCAGTTATTTTTCCACAGGGAACTTTGCTTTTCTCAGTAAAGACTCAAATGGTAAAATTACATGCAAATTCTAAGAAGGTGCAAATTCTACTATTACCCTCTCTCATATCTGTCCAAGAGAGAACCACAGAAAGAGAAGTGAAGGGCACACCCAATCAGATGTATTTCTAAGATTAAAAGTTCCATGACATATCACTTGGGTCCTCCCATTATCCCTTAAATTCAATTTGTCTTCCCTGAACTTCAAATGCTTCCTCCACCCTTTAAAAAGAAATCTGCTTTTCAAGGGTGAGGGGAAGTAGCATGGTGTGGGTAGGTTGAGGGTATGAAAAAAGGTCATTCAACATGTAGCCTCATAGTCATAAATTTAAGCATGTCACAAGTCCAGAGTTCAGACAGATGCTTGATATTTTTCAATCTAGACTTTGTTGAGGCCCTAGCCAAATTGGAAAATAAAACAGTGATTCATTTCCTTGGGCTTGTTTAGCCTTAGGATTCAGTGTAGAGGACAAATTCATGGAGGAAGGTCAAGTACAGGGTATGGATCTCCAAGACTTGCCTATCAAAAGGAGAAAGTAAAGAGGGAATAGAGGCAAGGAGAGAATGAATACACAGAAAAGAAATGATACACCATGTTCAAAGAATCAAAGACCCTGAGTACTTCAATTTGTGACTTTTTAAAAGTGTTAATGCTAACAAGAAAATTAGGTGGGAAATTGGTGGTGACGGAAAACTTTCATATGGTAATAATATCCAAGGAAAAATAATTTATTTTTATATTAGTATAGAAGATGTTAAGTAGGGAGGAGTATAAAAAAATAACTTGAACATTTTAATAGTGGTCTGACTGGGAAGAGGGTGGGGGCAGACACGCCAGAAAATTGTGCCTATTCATCTAATAATTACAACAACTTTTAAATATAATGCTTGAGAATTTACAAAGAAGTTTACACACTTTATACCATCTGATCCTTACAACAACCCCATGAGGCAGATCCTTTGTTATCTCCTTTTTACGATGAGGAAACTAAGGTCCAGGGAGTTTAAATGACTTGCCAGGATCAGATTCAGAAAGCATGAGGCAAAATTCGACTTCAGACTTCATCTGTATCAAATCCTGATTCAGCCAATTTTCAAACCTCTCCATGACCCTCATCCTGCCCATCCAAATTTATTTTCTGTTCTTCTCACACCTTGCCCCTTTGCTTCATCCAGGCCAGGTTCTTCACTCCAATGCACTAATTGCATGCTCACTTCCTGCTTTGGCTTATGCTGCCCTTCCCTATCCACATCCGTTGTTACCCTTTGGACCTATCTAAGATTCAGGACTTTCAGGATTCAGCTTAAACCTCAGCTTCCTCCATGAAGCCTCCTATGATTACTCTAATCTGATTGGAGAGCCTCTCCTCTATCTGAATCTTTGTTGCCCTGAACATATAAACCCTCTAACATAACATTCAGTCATACCTGCATAATGTCCCTGCAGTGATTGCAATCTTGAATTAATATTATTTATAATATTTATGTTTAATATTTATTAATATTATTTACAATTACTATACTATAAGCAAGAATTTGTGATTTTATTGGAGTAGGTATTTCTCCAGCATCAGAGTTTAGAGCTCCACTTCATAATCAGTGTTTTTCATGAACCTAGTAACCGAAAAACATTTCATGTTAATGAGAATCTCTGAGATGAGGGACTCTTGGTCCATCAGTAGGCTTATTCATACTCAAAGACTATATGTATATATGTGTGTGTGTGTATATATATATATATATATATATATATATATTATACTTAGTAGAACCTGTCAGAACTTAACATTGGTATGACATTCATGAACACAACCTTGATAAGACTTAAGAATAGGATTAGGTGGATGATTATAAACAAGCCTCATGCTGAACATGATACAATTATGACAGCATCAGGGAATTTATTCAAAAATTATCTGAAACTGGAGAAGATAGCAAAAAATAGAAAAAACTTATTCAACCTTATTAACATCAAAGAAAAGCAATTTGGAGAATATCAACAATTACTGACCTATATGCTTGCTTTTCCAACTATACAATTTTTCCCATTTTATTTTTATTTTTCAACTAATATTTCTTTTTCTTTCCTTCTCACCACCATTCTTCTAAATGAAAAAGAAAAAATACATAACAAGTGTGTGTGTGTATACATAGTCAATCAAAACCATGTCTAAATACGCATGTTTCATTCCACACTTTGAGTCCATTGCCACTGTTAGGAGAGGGGCAACATGCTTTGTTATCACTCTTCTGGAATCATGTTTGGTTATTTAAGGAAATTAGTTTTTAAGTCCCTCAAAGTTATTTGTCTTTAACATATTTGTTACTGTATAAATTATTCTCCTTTTTAATGAGTCTGGTATACATATACATTGAGGACATCCTTGATGAGAGTATTAGTGAATAGGAAGGCTTTTGAGAAGAATTAATTTTAATGCTGTATTATTTTATTATTAATATTAATTTATAATATTCTCTGTTCAAAAGGCCATCTCTAATATTAGCTTACATAGAAAACCCTCCTGAGGGGGCGGAGCCAAGGTGGCGGCTTAGAAGCAGCAAAGGGCCACAGCTCCCACACAAACACGCTAAAAAAACTCATAAAATGGGACGCTAAACAGATTTTCAAGCTCCAAAACTCTCCACAAGACAGAAAGCACATCTGTTGCTACAGGCAGCGCAGCAGGCAGTGCTCTTCGCAGCAGTCTGGGACCCGTCACTGAAACCCAGGCCGGCTGAGGGCCTGGGGCATTGGGCGGGGAACTGCAGCTACAGGAGAGCAGATCAGCTGCACTGGAGCCACAGTTACCACATTTATCAGGCCAGAAGACAAAAAGGCTAAGAGAAAGGTCAGTGGATTTTGCTAACTGGGGAGGAGAAGAGCGGGTCCGGCCAAACTGCTCCCAGGGCAAGGAGGCAGCGGGAGGCGGCTGTAGCAGCAGGAACGGCTGAGAGCC
>JAQQSW010005875.1:0-14080 GCA_028646575.1 Pseudocheirus occidentalis | reverse complement strand
GTCACTGTACACATTATAAAATATTTGGTAATCTACCTGCCAAAACAAACCAAGTTCCTTTATGAACACAACTACTACAAAACACTTTTCACACAAATAAAAGCAGATCTCATTAATTGGAAAAACATCAATTGCTCATGGCTGTGTACAGGTAATAAAATAAAAATGACCATTTTACCTTAATTAAAATACATACTTAGTGCCATACCAATCAATCTACCAAAAGTTACTTTATACAACTAGAAAAAGTAGTGACAAAACTCGTTTGGAAGAACTAAAAGTCCAGAATATCAAGGCAATTAATGAAAAGAAACGTTAGGGAAGGTTGCCTATTCATACCAGATTTTAATCTCTATTATAAAGCAGCAGTGCTCAGAACTGCCTGGTACTGGCTATGGAACAGAGTAGTGTATCAACGAATAGACTGGGTACAAAAGATTCAGTAGTCAATGACTACAGTAATACACTGTTTAATAAGCCCAAAGACCCCAGTTTCTGGATTAAGAATTCACTATTTAACAAAAAATGCTGGGAAAATTGGACTACAGTATGGTAGAAACTGGGCACAGATCATCATCTTACACCATACACCAAAGTCAAGTATAAATCGGTGCATGATCTATGTATAAAGGCTGATACTGTAAATAATCTGGGGAAGCAAGAAATAGTTTACCTGTCAGATTT
The DNA here is from genome assembly GCA_028646575.1 of Pseudocheirus occidentalis. NCBI lineage: Eukaryota > Metazoa > Chordata > Mammalia > Diprotodontia > Pseudocheiridae > Pseudocheirus > Pseudocheirus occidentalis. Next base: position 13,396 of record JAQQSW010005875.1, on the reverse strand, counting down.
ATGGAGCAGGGAAGTCTTTATGACCAAAGAAGAGTTGGAGAATATTATAAAATGCAAAATGAATGATCTTGATTCCATTAAATTGAAAAGTTTCTGTACAAACAAAGCCAATGTAACCAAGATTAAGAGGGAAGTGGGAAATTGGGAAAGAATATTTACAACCAGTGCCTCTGATAAAGGCTTCGTTTCTAAAATATACAGGGAATTAAGTAAAATTTACAAGAATACAAGTCAGTCCCCAAATAATAAATGGGCAAAGGATATGAACAGGCAATTTTCAGAGGCAGAAATTAAAGACATCTTTAAGCATATGGAAAAATGCTCTAAATCACCACTGATTTGAGAAGTGCAAATCAAACAACTCTGAGGTACCACATCTCGCCAGACAGACTGGCTAAGATGACAAAACAGGAAAATGACAAGTACTGGAGAGGATGTGGAAAAATTGGAACTCTAATGCATTGTTGGTGGAGCTGTGAACTGATACAACCATTCTTTAGGGCAATCTGGAACTACGCCCAAAGAGCTATAATAATTGCATACCCTTTGACCCAGTGATACCACTTTTGGGGTTGTATGCCAAAGAGATCACAGAAGTAGGAAAAGGACCCATATGTACAAAAATATTACAGCTCTCTTTGTGGTGGCAAAAACTGGAAATTTAGGAGATGCCAATCAACTGGGGGGGGGTGGTTCAACAATTATGGTTCATGAATGTAGTGGAATACTATTGTGCTATAAGAAATGGGAAGGAAATGGACTTCATAATTAACTGGAGAGGCTTATACAAATTGATGCTAAGTGAAAAGAGCAGAACCAGGAAAAACTTGTACACAGTCACAGATACATCATATGTGTGACAACCAACCTTGACAAACTGGACTCTTCTCAGCAATGCACAGTTAGAGGACAACTCTACAAGTCTCAGAATGGAAGGAGATATCTAGATTCAGAGAAAGATCTACAAAACTAGAATTTAAATGGAGATTGAAGCAATACATGGTATCATTCTTTTCTATGTTTCATTTTGTTTCTTTTCCAATTGTTCACTCCATTGGTTACAACCCTTCTGTTCAACCAGACTATTTACAAAGTGAAAGAGTTTGCAGATCCCATACATGATTGTATGCCCCTGGGGATGGGGGAGAAGGAAGAGGAAAAAAATCTGAAACTCAAGTGATTCTGAAACTGAATCTTGTAAACTAAAAGTAAAGAAACAAGTCAAGTCAATTAAAAAAATAGATTAACCCAAATGGCAAAAGAGGCCCAAAAAGCCAATGAGGAAAAGAATGCTTTAAAAAGTCAAATTTGCCAGATGGAAAAACAATCTCGAAAGCTTTCTGAAGAGAATAATTCCTTCAGAATTAGAGTGGAGCAAATGGAAGCAAATGACTTTATCAAGATTCTATTAAACAGGGGCGTCTAGGTGGCACAGTGAATAGAGCATCGGCCCTGGAGTCAGGAGTACCTGAGTTCAAATCCGGCCTCAGACACTTAACACAAAAAACTAGCTGTGTGACCTTGGGCAAGTCACTTAACCCCAACTGCCCTCCAAAAAGCAAAAAAAAGATACTATTAAACAGATACAAACAAATGAAAAAATAGAAGGTAATGTGAAATATCTCCTTGAAAAAAAAAACCATTGCCCTAGAAAATAGATCCAGGAGAGATAATTTAAAAATTATTGGACAGCATTAAAGCCATGAACAAAAAAAGAACTTAGAAAGCATCCTTCAAGAAATTCTCAAGGAAAATTGCCCTGATACTTTAGAACCAGAGGGCAAAATTGAACTTGAAAGAATTTACCAATCACCTCTTGAAAAAGATTCCTAAAAGAAAACTCCTAGGAATGTTATAGCCAGGTTCCGGAGCCCCAAGATGAAGGAGAAAATACTACAAGTTGCCAAGAAGAAACAATTTGAATACTGTGGAAACACAATTAGGATAACCCAGGATCTAGCAGCTTCTACACTGAGGGATCAAAGGGCCTGGAATATGATATTCCACAGATCAAGGGAGCTAGGAACAAAACCAAGAATCACCTATCCAGCAAAACTGAGTATAATCTTCCAGGGAAAAATACTGTCATTCAATGAGGTGGAGGATTTTCAAGCATTCTTGCTGAAAAAAACAGAACTGTAAAGAAAATTTGACACTCAAATACAAGAAGCATGTGAAGGTAAACATGGGAAAAAATCATAAGGAACTTATCAAAGTTGAACTATTTACATACCAACATGGAAAAATTATAATTGTAACTTATGAAACTTGTCTCAGTATGAGGATAGATGAAGGGAATATAATTCTCATATGTCTAAATAGGAGGATCTATATATGCATATGAATACATATCTGAGTATGTGTATATATGCGTACATAGACAGCACAGGATCAATTGATAGGAAGGGATAATACTTTAAAAGGTGAAATTCTTAGGTGGGAGAGGAATAGAATGAGAGGAGACAGGGAGAGACAGAATGGGGTTCATCATCTCATATAGAAGAGGCAAGGGATAATTGTTGCAATGGAGAGAAAGAACAGGAAGGCAAAAGGAATGGGTCAACCTTACTCTCCCTGAGTTTGGCTTAGGGAAGTAATGGCATACACTCTAAACTGGGTATCTTGCAAGAGAGTAGGGAGAATGGGGATGAGAGATGGGAGTTTGGAGGGGAAAGCTGGGTGGGGATGGAGGTTGCTGGAAGTACACACTTCTGTAAAGGGATGGGGACCATGATAGGGTAGAGAATAGAACAAAGAGGGGCAGGATAGGAAGGAGAGACATATAATCAGCCTCTCACAATATATCCTTTCTGAAGATGTTCTGTGTACTACACATGTACAGGCTATACTGAACTGCTTGTCTTTCCAGTGGAGGTGGGTGATGAGGGAGGAAGGGAAAGAATCTAGAATTTAAAGTTCTACAATCAAATATTAAATATTTATATACATACACATTATTATTATTATTAACTACATGCAACTGGGAATTAAGCTATACAGGCACTGGGATAGGGAGACTGATCCTGCTCTACCAGAAAATCAAGAGTAGTGATGGGGGAGGACACAGGAGAGAGCAGATTGGGGGAGGGGCTATACAGTGGGATCGCTGTTTTGAGTTGGTAGGTAGAGGAAAGATGGGGAGAAAATTTATAACTCAAAATCTGGTGGAAAAGAGTGGTGTAAACAAGAAAATAAACGAATTAATTTTAAGGAAAAAAATTAAGAAAAAAGAATGCAAATTCCTTGAGGATAGGAATCAAGTGCTTAGCCAATCTCCTGGCACATGCTAAGCATTTAATAAATGCCTGTTGAATGATTGAAAAAAATCAGTCAATCAATTAATAAACTAATAAACAAATGAATAAAAAATAAAAAGATTTGTGACTGAAAAAAGAGGTGGGCTAGTCATAAAGGAGGAGTGAGAGGTAATAGATGCACAGCCCTCATGTTTCAATAGTATAAAGAATTCTGAAAGCAGAGCACAGTCCAGGACTGGAAGCATACTGGCATGCCAGCAGCAAAGCCTACCTAAGCAAGCCAGTGGGAGGTCCTGAGCTTGCTGTGCAAGCACGAAGGAAAATGCCAACAGCAGGATGTCCTGTGTGCCTTAGCATAGCTAGGGAACAGGCAGAAGCTAGCATCAGGACCTGCTAAAGCCCCATCATTCTAGGCAAGTAGGTAGACACCAGCAGCAGGAACCCCCCACCACACACACACCATGTATGTCAGCCCACCAGCAGATTTCAATGCTGAGACCCTGAATGTGCCTAAGCAGACAGACAGATATTAGCATTGGGACCCACCCACATGCCTCAGCCCAGCACCAGGTAACATGCCAGATCTCTGCAGCTTGCAGCAGCACTAGCCATCCCACACTGCACACGCTTAGCAGAGGACAAGACACAAGGGTCCTCCACTGGCTTTAGGGCAATACTAGGGCAGCACCAGGGAAATAGCCAGGACATGAAGCCCGAGGCAAAAGAACCTTGAGACCGGGACCCTTCCTCCCCAAGAGCAGAGCTCAGATAATTAACGAAATTAGCTAGAAATATGATCAGGCAGAATGAAGGAAATGGTGTTCAAAAGGAAAACTCTAGTGAGGAGGAAAAGGGAGAAAGGAAAGAGAAAAGCATAAACAGGGGTGGGGGTGAGGTTGAATAAGATGGAGAGAAAGACACAGTCATCATAACTGTGAATGTGAATGGGATGAACTCTTCCATAAAACAGAAGGGGATAGCAGAGTGGATTAAAAATATATTCCTACAATATGTTGTTTATAAGAAACACATTTGAAGCAGAGAAACACAATGAGTAAAGATAAAAGGCTGGAGCAGAACCTATTATGCTTTAGTTGAAGTGAAAAAAGCAGAGGTAGCAATTATGTTCCCAGGCAAAGCAAAAGCAAAAATAGATCTAATTCAAAGAGAAAAAGGAGTAAACTGCATCTTGCTAAAAGGTACCATATATAATGTAGTAATCTATTTTCCAGGTCAGCTGTTTTTCCAGTGAGATATTTCACTTACCTTCTACTTTTTCATTCATTTGAATCTGTTTTATGGTATCTTGATTTCTCATAAAGTCATTAGCTTCCATTGGTCCAATATAATTTTGATGGAATTATTTTCTTCAGTGACTTTTAGAAATTCCATTTCCATCTGGCCACCTCTACTTTTTAAGGCTTTCTCCTCCTCATTGATTTTTTGGGCCTCTTTTGCCATTTCAGTTGGCCTGTTTTAACAATCTTATTTTCCTCAGTATTTTTGTGGATCTCCTTTAGCAGGCTGTTGACTCACTTTTCATGATTTCCTTGTATCACTCTCATTTCTCTTCCCAATTTTTTCCTCTACTTCTCTTACTTAATTTTAAAAATTCTTCTTGAGCTCCTCAATGGCTAGTTTGTATTTTTCTTGGTGGCTTTTGATGCAGGAGTTTTGACTTTGCTGTCTTCTTCTGGTTCTATGTTTTGATCATCTTTGTCACCAAAAAAAATTCTATAGTTTGATTGTGCTTCCTCTTTTTGGTCATCTTGCCAGTCAATTACTTGACTTTTGAGATCCTTTCCATGGTAGAACTCTGCTTTCAGAGTAGAGAGTGCTGTGTCCCAAATTTCTGAGGCTTTGTGCCGCTGCTGTCAGAGCTTATTCTAGGCTCCTGTCTCAGAACTTTGAGGATGACTACCTCTCCACAGCCTCAACAAGCTCTGCCATGGTGATGCTCCTCATCCCAAGACTGCCACCCAAGAGTGTAACCCAGATCTAAGCAGGGCAAAGCAAGAAAATCCTTCCTTGTTGCCAGCAAAGAGGTTTGAGCAATTTCCCTCTGGTCAACCACTTGGTACCACCAAGCTTTTATAGGAAGCTTGCTAATTGTTTTCCCCTTGAGAACATTACACACTTCTTTGTTCCCAGGCGCTGGGGGTATACCACTCTTATCTTAAGGACATAATCATCACACCTGTGTGTTTGAGCCCCTTCCTTCGGGATGAGGAACTGATCCAGGCCCTATAGCAGGCTCTTCAGCTGAGAGGGCGTATTTAATCATCAGGGTCAGAGTCCCACTGGCCTGTGGTCCTCTACAATCTGGGACTTAGAATCTCTAGGAACATAAGAGTTCTTGGTAGTCAAAACTATTTCTTCAAAGGAACGAGATTAGGGAAGTTTTTTTGTTCTTGTTGTTTTCAATTCTTTTATGGCTAAAGATTTTCTGAGTTTTCTAAAAGAGCAAACAAAAGCATAAAGGCACCTAAATTCAGGGGTTCTTAACCTGGGCTTCATGGAACCCTAAGGAGTCTAGATAGATTCAAAGGGCTTTGTGAATTTGGATCAGGAAAAAAAAAATCTTAATTTTCATTAATTTTTGGTTTCCTTTCTAATATTATGGGGTTTTTTTTTTTTGCTTTCTGAATTTTAAAACATTATTCTAAGAAGGACTCTTATGGGGATGGGATCTGAGCTCCCAAAAGGAAAAGATCATGTCTTTGTGATCTGGAACCCAAAAAGGAAAAAAAGGCCCTGTACTTTCTCATTAGGCTCAAGTCCTTAGTATTCACCTGGGGCAATCTGCCCTTTTCACTTAGTCAACTGCCCTTTCATTGCCTGCACCTGGCCCCATCCTAAATCACCACTGCCTTAATCCCATCTAGACCCCTTCTCTGTTCCCAAAGTTTTCTGTATATAAAATCCATCTTCCCTCCATTAAAGTGCTCAGATTCAATCAGGTCACCTTGCTAATACAAGTGGCAAAAATGCTCATGTTCTTTTAGAGTCTGGCCAGTACCGTGAAATTTTAGAATTGCTTTCATGCTCTATTGGTGTGACCCGTGTATCACCATTTTGGGCAACCCTAAACCTCAACAGTTCCATGCACCAGACTTCCAAAGGAGACCACCACACACACACACACACACACACACACACACACACACACACACGCACGCACACACACACGCACACACATGCACACACACATGCACACGCACTCACGCACGCAAGTAACCTTGTTTTAAGCTGATTGAGCATGGGTATACCCTCTCTTTCTTTGTACAAGAGAGAGCAAAAAATTTCAGCTGAATATTTAGAAGCTGTTTCAAAAGTGGTTGGTGAACCATGTCTGGTAAGTAGAAATTATGGTACCAGTGAAGCATTGTCCAGTAGTGGAAACATTAGATCAACTAAATACTTTACTATAACAGTGATAATACCAGGTTTTTGGAAGTAACAGTAATAGCCTGTAGTTCAGTGACATCATTTAGAATACATCAGTCAACATACAAAAGTCCTGCATGTACACTGGCCACAAGCTGCTATGTTTGAGATTTTCCACATGTCTACATTGACCATAGATACTTTCTAAATATTTGCCTTGTTCCCATGTGTTTCATATGTATGCCCATACTTTTCACTGATGGTATATTTGTGAGAAAGTATGCCTTAGCTTTGGGGGGGGGGGAATATGGCTACATTAAAATGTTTATTTTATTTTTAATTTATGAAATAAAAAAAGTTTTCCCATGAAATATTAGAATTATATGTGGAAATGCACATCTATTATGTACAAGTGGCTACTCCTTTTAAATATATAATAGTTATGATGTATTTTTATCCTTTTTTCATAACTTCACCTCCACCACCACCCTAGAGATGGCTACCATTAGACAGAAATATGTGAACATATATAGAATCATTCTATACATACCTCATTTTTTTTTACCATATATAACTTTTCATTAAATATATTTCCCTTAAAGATAAATACATTGGTGGAGTCTTTTGAGCCATAATTTTATGTTTTTTTTAAGTCAATCTTACTTTCACTGAATTTGGCTTAGGGAAGGAATGGCATACACTCTAAACTGGGTATACTGCCACACAGTAGAGTAGGGGGAATGGGGATGAGAGGTGGGATGATGGAGAAGAGGGTAGGGTGGGGGAAGAGAGTTGCGGGAAGTACACACTTCTGTAAAGGGACATATAATCAGTCTCTCACAATATGTCCACTGTGGGGATATTCAGTGTAATTACACATGCACAGTGTGTATTGAGTTGCTTGTCTTTCCAGTGGTGTGTGATGAGGGAGGACAGGAAAGAATCTAGAATTTAAAGGTCTACAATCAAATGTTAAATGTATACATATATACTTATATATGTATACATATACATATATGTGTGTGTGTATATATTATTAACTACATGCAACTGAGAATTAAGATATGCAGGCACTGGGGTAGGGAGATCCATCTTGTCCTACCGTAAAGTCAGAAGGGCAATGGGGAGAGAGAGCAGATTGGGGGAGGGGTTATACAGTGGGATGGCTGTTTTGGGGTGGTGGAGGGGGGAAGATGGGGAGAAAATTTGTAACTCAAAGTTTCATGGAAATGAATAATGTAAACAAGAAAATAAATAAATTAATTTTAAAAAGTTAAAAAATTAAAATTAATTTTCCCTTTTGCCCTCCTGTTCTCCCCCTCCCATTGTAACAATTATCTCTAGCTTCTTCTATATGAGATGATTAGTCCCATTATGTCTCTCCCTGTCTCCTCTCATTCTAATCCTCTCCCACCTCAGAATTTCACCATTTAGAGTATCATCCCTTCCTGTTCAATTGATCTTGTGCCCTCTATGTACACATATATGTACACATACTCAGATATGTGTTCATATGCATATATAAACCGTCCTACATAGATGCATGTATGTATACATATGTGTATATATAAATATATGTATGTGTATATGTATATAAATAGATATGTATGTGTGTATGTGCATGTATATATAATATATATATAGTATTCCCTTCACCTATCCTCACATTGAGAAAAGTTTCATAAGTTATCATTATAATTTTTCCATGTTTGTATGTAAATAGTTCAACTATGATAAGTTCCTTATGATTTCTTTTCCATGTTTACCTTCTCATGCTTCTTGTATTTGAGTGTCAAATTTTCTTTTCAGTTCTGGTTGTTTCAGCAAGAATGTTTGAAAGTCCACCTCACTGAATGACCATATTTTCCCCTGGAACAATATACTCAATATTGCCAGGTAGGTGATTCTTGGTTTTAATCCTAGCTCCCTTGATCTTCAGAATATCATATTCCAGGCCCTGCAATCCTTCAGTGTAGAAGTTGCTAGATCCTGGGTTATCCTAATTGTGTTTCAACAGTATTCAAATTGCTTCCTCTTGGCAGCCTGTAATATTTTCTCCTTGATCTGGGAACTCTGGAAGCTGGCTGTAACATTCTGGGGAGTTTCCTTTGGGGATCTTTTTCAAGAGGTGATTGGGGAATTCTCTGAAGTTCTGTTTTGGCATCTGGTTCTAGAATATCAGGGCAATTTTCCTTGAGAATTTCTTGAAGGAGGCTTTCTAAGTTCTTTTTTTGATCATGGATTTCAGGTAGTCCAATAATTTTTAAATTGTCTCTCCCTGATCTATTTTCCAGGTCACTAGTTTTTTCAAGGAGATATTTCACATTGCCTTCTATTTTTTCATTTGTTTGGATCTGTTTAATAGTATCTTGGTTTCTCATGCAGTCATTTGCTTCAATTTGCTTCACTCTAATTCTGAAGGAATTATTCTCTTCAGTGAGCTTCTGAGATTATTTTTCTATCTGGCAAATCTGACTTTTTAAGGCATTCTTCTCCTGATTGGCTTTTTGGGCCTCTTTTGCCATTTGAGTTAATCTATTTCTTATGGTAATATTGTCTTCAGTCAGGTTGTTGACTCTTTTTTCATGATTTTCTTGCATCATTCTCATTTCTCTTCCCAATTTCTCCTCTATTTCTCTTATTTGGTTTTCAAAATCCTTCTTAAGCCCATGTCTGGCTTGTAGGCATTCTTCATGTTTCTTGGAAGCTTTTGGTATGGGAGTTCTGACTGTGTTGTCTTCCTCCCATTCCATGCTATGATCCTTTTTGTCCCCAAAAAAGTATTCTAGAGTTCAGTTGCTGTTCTTACTTTGCTTCCTTTGTCTGCTCATGTTGCCAGTGAATTACTTGATTGTTTTTAGGTCTACAGAACTCTGATTCCAGAGGGGAGAGCTCTGTCCCAAATCCCTGGGATTTTCACAGCTGCCAGAGGTATTAGGAAGCTACTGCAGCCCCCGCCAGCTTTGGCTCACTGAAAACACACCCCAGGACCACCACCTACAACCACAATCTGGATCCAGGCCGCTCAATGCAAGAGCATTTAGCCTGTGATTGATCACTTGGCCCCCCTGCAGTCTGCAGGCCAGGAGCTCTGAAGCAGCTAGGTGGAAGCTGTGGAAGGGCCACTGCTTCTGCTGCTTCCTTGTAGTGGAGGTAGTTCAACCAGACCACTTTTCTCCCCCATATTTAGCTGAATTCCACTGACCTTTAACTTAGTTCTTGTTTCTTATGGCTTGATAATTCTGGAAACTGCCACAGCTGCTGCTTATCCACTCTCCTGAAGGCTCCAGCTGTGACTTGTCCTGGTCGTCCCCAGGGCCAAGCTGCGGTTTCAGGCTGGGCTGGTTTCAGCCCGCAGCGCTGTAATGAGCCCTTTGTGCCGAGCTGCCCTCAGCAGACGTGTTTTTCTGTATTTTTGTGTTAGTTTTGGAGACCTAACATTTGTTTAGAGTCATATTTTATGGGTATTTGAGGTGACTATGTGTGAGCTGCAAAATCTTGCTGCTTCTACACCACCATCTTGGCTCCACTCCTATACACATCTTTCTAATGACATCATTCAGGTCACTTTTTCCATGAAACTTCCTGTTGGTCATATGTTGTAGACTATGTTCGCTTGTATCTGTCTTTGCCTTTAGGTAATTTGTACCTTCAAATCTTTGGAAGCCACGATAGTTTATGACTTGTATTCATATTGCCTCATGGGAAAAAACAAAAAAAAACTTCTGATGTTAAAGGATAGGATTTTGTTTAGGGCAAATAGTTGGGGTCATTAAATATATAGTTTCCCAAAGGCTCAGTCTTTCGCTACCTCATCTTTAACTCAAGGCCCAGGTAACTATCTATCCATATTTTCTACCCAAGATACATCTACTGACATGTACTCGCCTACTATTTTAAAAATAATTATTTAAAAAATTCTCATTAAGCTCTCACTATGTGTTAGGCCATAAGCAAAGTGTTGGGGAAGAAGTGAAATAGGTCTGTTCTCCAGAATTTAAATGTAGGAGATAATATTAACATATACAGAAATATACAAAATAAAAATAAGGTACTTGTAGTATGCTATAAACTAGAGAGTTCAGGAAAGATTTCATGTAAAAGGTGAAACTTGAACTGAATCTTGAAGGAAAACAGGAATTCTGAAAGGTGATGTTGTGGAAGTACATTTCACAAAGGATTCCACATGTTTACAGACCTGTAGGGACAGGTGATGAAATGCTGTGTTGGAGAAAGAGCAAGTAGCACGATTTGGCTAGAGCACAGACTGCCTGAAGAGGAATAAGACTAGACCCAGGCTGTGATGATCTTCAAATGAGAAAGAAAAGAATTTGTAAACTAGAAACAATAAAAAGCTTTAAATAAAAAAGAAATTGTATGGCTAGATTTATACCTTCAGAATATAACTTTGTCAGGTGAGCAGAGGATGGACTGGAATGAGGAAAGATTGAGGCAGGCAGACCAACTAAAAGACTAATACATAAGTTTGGCCCTCTTCTCAATCTCCTATCAGTAGATTGCAGTCCTTTGTAATATAGTTAAATGATACTCAGGCAACACTGTCACATGTCACATATTCTAAAAGTGGTCTACATACTGGCAAGATTAAGATAAATTAATGAATGAAAGTCCAGCCAACTATTCTAAGCCATCAACCAGAAATACTGATCTAATAAAAATATAGTAGGATCAGATGGCTTCTCTTGAATATTTTATGTAAACAATTTAAGGACTTGAAACCATATCCCCAAAGGTATTACAGAAGCAAAATAGACTACCTTCATTTAAACTATAAGTTGGTTTTTGGTTGTTTTTTTTTTTTGAGGGGAGAAGGCAGGGCAATTGAGGTTAAGTGACTTCCCCATGGTCACACAGCTAGTAAGTGTGCCAAATGTTTGCGGCCAGATTTGACCTAAGGTCCTCCTGACTCCAGGACCAGTATTCTATTCACTGTGCCACCTAGCTGCCCCTAACCTGTAAGTTTTAAAGTTAGAAAGTAACTTAGGAATTTAATTCAAATTTTTAGTTCTATAACTGAGGACAATGAAGCTCACAGTGAATAAGCAACTAACCTAAATCCACATACTTTTTGCTAAAATAGCCTAAATTAATGAGTAAATAGGAACTGAATACAAACCTTGTAACTGACAATCTCTTTAAACCATGCAGTGTAGATAGGCTACCTCCATTACAGGTAGGTTCCAATTAATGTAAAAAATGAATTCCTTAAAGTGGTCACATGAATTCAATTATACTGTTCAAAGTTATAATTATATAAAATATGGTAACTGGTTTCATTATAAAGGAAATATGCAGTGCAAATTCAAATAATGGGATCACTTTAGGGGGATTTATTCCTGTACTAATTGAGACCTGGCCTATACTACATATACAAATCTTAATTTAAATCCATGAGCAAAGTTCTTCTAAAGAAAAAAAATGTATAGTGACAACTGGAAGCTGATCTCTGCAAACAGAATGAGTCTCCAGGAAATATTTGTATGTGTCCCTGGAAAACGTCATCCATTGTCTCAAAGTGTCTGTAGTGCATTCTCTTTTTTCTTTTTCCTCCCTTTTCCATGACGAAGGGAAAAATTTTTAAACATTTCCTTACAGTTTTAATATACTTTAAATATATATATATATATATATATATATATATAATATATATATATATATATATATATGTCTGTGTGCGCATATATACATATATATGTATAGATAGATAGATGGATGGATGGATGGATGGATGGATAGATAGATAGATAGATAGATAGACAGATAGATAAGACAGATAGACAGATAGAAACACACACATATATAATGAACTTAACTGCTTTTTAGGCAGATGGATTTAATTGACAGAAAGAGCCTTTTAGAATATTTATTGATAATCTCTGTGAAAACTTATTAAACATATTTATATTAAATATTCATGAAATATTTAATGAGCTCTCTAAATTTTTTTTAAATAGAAACTTAATTTTGTAAAGAAATCACATGGATTTGGTACAATTTGCCTCTGAAATAAAACCACAAACTTGCTGACGTGCTTTAATTTTACGTATGTCGATCTCTTCTCTAGGTGGGAAAGAAAAGGGCTGCTAAGATGGGAAATAAAGGTATGACATAAGGGAAAGTAATATCCAAAGTCAAGCCCTGTGGGTAGACAAAGGCACAGGCTAGAAGAAATCAACTCTTCTCCTTTCCATTAAGAATAAAGGAAACTCAACCAAACTATGCCATGTACAATAATATCTTCCGAGAACAGCAGTTTCCCCTGACCTACTTCCTCAATGTAAACTTCTATCCTTACTTCAACACAGCACATAACAAGTGCCATTCTCTCCAAGAAATCTTCTCTGATCACTATGTCATTGAAATGTTTCATTTCTTGACATTCTAATAGCATTCTGTTTATACCTTTCTTATGCACTTAGCTTACTTTATTTTGTACAAGTGTATGTGTACTCCATTTGAATATAAACTCCTTGAGGGTAGAAGCTGTATTTTCCTTTTGTGTTTCTGTCCCTAGGTCTCAGCAGAAGGTCTGTATCTTAGTAAAGCACATTGTAAATATTTTTTTTTCATTCTTTCCTTCCTTCATTATAATTTCTATGTCTATATATATATATTTTTTTAAAACAAATTTTGGCCTGGTTTATTAAAGTATACTTCTATACAGTTTACTTTTCACTGGTCTGTTCTGGCATGCTTCTAATGATATCAGAATCACCTGGATCAATGATAGC
>JAQQSW010005874.1:0-14080 GCA_028646575.1 Pseudocheirus occidentalis | reverse complement strand
TGTCCTAAATCACTGGGGCTTTTCAGCTACCAGAGCTATTAGGAGGATGGTGAAACCCCCACCAGCTTTGGCTCACTGAAAATGCACCCCAGGATCACCACCCAAGACCACAATCTGGCTCCAGGCCACTCAATGCAAGAGCACTTAGCCTCTCTACAATAGTTTGGCCCCCCTGCAGTCTGCAGGCTGGGAGCTCTGAAGCAGCCAGGTAGAAGCTGCTTCAGGGCTGAAGCTTCTGCCACTTCCTTGCCCTGGAGGCAGTTTCACCAGACTGCTTATCTCCCCCAAATTTACCTTAATTCCACTGACCTTTCACTTAGTCCTTGTTTCTTCTGGCTTGATAATTCTGGAAACTGCCACAGTTGCTGCTGATTCACTCTCCTGAAGGCTCTAGCTGCAGCTGGTTGCAGTTTCAGGCTGGGCTGGTTTTTGGCTCCCAGCACCCTTCCTGCCGAGCTGCCTTCAGTCGGCGATGTGTTTTTCTGTATTTCTGTGTGAGTTCTGGAGCCCTAAAATTTGTTTAGAGTCATATTTTATGGGTATTTGAGGTGGCTATGTGCAAGCTGTGAAAACTTGCTGCTTCTATACTGCCATCTTGTCTCTGTCTCCCTTTCAAGAAATTTTCAAGCAAAATTGCTTGAACCAGAGGGCAAAATAGACATTGAAAGAATTCACCGATCAACTCTTGAAAAAGATCCCAAAAAGAAAACTCCTAAGAATATTATAGCCAAATTCCAATGTTCCCAGGTCAAGGAGAAAATACTGCAAGCAGTCAGGAAGAAACAATTTAAGTATTGTGGAAACGCAATCAGGATAACACAAGACCTAGCAGCTTCTACATTAAGGGATCAAAGGGCTTGGAATATGACATTCTGGAGGTCAAAGGAACTAGGACTAAAACCAAGAATCACCTACCCAGCATAAATGAGTATAATGCTTCAGGGGAAAATATGGTCATTCAATGAAACAGAGGATTTTCAAGCATTCTTGATGAAAAAAACCAGAGCTGAACAGAAAATCTGACTTTCAAATACAAGAAGCAAGAGAAGCATGAGAAGGTAAACAGGAAAAAGAAACCATAAGGAAAAAGAACTTATTAAAGTTGAACTATTTACATTCCTACATGGGAAAACAATAATTATAACTCATAAGACTTTTCTCAGTATGAGGATAGCTGGAGGGAATATATATGTATATATGTATACATACATATGTATGTATATATATAGGAGGGTGTATGTTTATATAAATAAATATATATACATATATATGTGAGTGTGGGCATATCAATGTTCATGTATACAGAGACAGAGGGCACAGGATGAGTTGAATATGAAGAGATGATATCTAAAAAATACAATTTAAGAAGTAAGAGAGGAATTTATTGGGAGGAGACAGGGAAAGATAGAGTAGGGTAAAACATCTCATATAAAAGAGGCAAGAGAAAACTATTACAACGGAGGGGAAGAGCAGGAAAGTGAAAGGGAATGGGACAACTTATTCTCATTGAATTTGGCCTAAGGAGGAAATAACATACACACTCAATTGGGTATTCTACACTACAGGAAAATAGTGGGGTTGGGGATAAGAAGGGGATGATAGAATGGAGGGAAGATTGGGGGAGAGGGTAGATAGAAGCAAACATTTTTGGAAAAGGATAGGGTCAAAGGAGAAATTAGAATAAGTGGGGGGTGGGATAGGATGGAGGGAAGGATGGTCTTTCATAATGTAACAATTATGGAAATGATTTGATTAACTACACATGTAAAACCTATATTCAATTGTATATTTTCCCAATGGGGAAAAGTGAGGAGAGAATAAGGGGAAAAATCTGGAACACAAAGTTTTAAAAACAAATGTTTTAAAAAAAATTTGTTTTCTACATGCAAATGGGAAATAAGATATATAGGCACTGGGGTATAGAAAGCCATCTTGCCTAACTACAAAGTTGGGGTGGGTTAATGGGGGAGGATGTAAGAGAGAACAGATTGTGGGAAGGGGTATTCAGTAGGCTTGCTATTTTGGGGTGGGGGTAGGCGAAAGATGGGGATAAAAATTGTAACTCAAAATTTTGTGGAAATGAATGTTGTAAACTAAAAGTAAATAAATTAATTAATTTTAAAAAAGAATTCCTTTAAAAGCAGAATTGGCCAAATGGAAAAAGAGGTACAAAATTTCAATGAAGAAAATAATTTCTTAAAAATCAGAATTGAGTAAGTGAAAGCTAATGACTTTGTGAGACATCAAGAAACAATACAATAAAACAAAGTAAAAAGAATGAAAAATTAGAAGAAAATGTGAAATATCCCATGGAAAAACAACTGACATGGAAAACAGATCAATAAAATACAATTTAAGAAATATTAAGCTACCTGAAAGCTATGATAAAAATAAAAGATATTTGTACAAAATACAAAAATAAAGAGCTTAGATATATTTCAAAAAATTACAAAGGAAAAGGCCCCAATATCTTCAATTCAGAGGGTAAAATAAAAACTGGGGGGGAAAAGTCAATAGAACAATTTCTGAAAGAGATCCCAAAATGAAAATCCCCAGGAATATTATAGTAAAATTCCAGTGCTCCCAAGTCAAAGAAAAAATAATTGAAACAGCCAAAAAGAAACAATTCAAATATTGTGGAATCACATTCAATATCACACAAAATTTAGCAGCTTCCACATTAGAGGACTGGAAGGCTTGGAATAGGATGTTCTAGAAGGCAAAGGAACTAGGATTACAACCAAGAATAACCTACCCAGCAAAATAGAATATAAGCTTGCAGGGGAGAAAGGGATATTTAATGAAACAGAAGACTTTCAAGCATTCCCGATGAAAAGACCATACCTGAACAGAAAATCTGACATTAAAACACAAAACTCAAGAGAAGCTTAAAAAAGTAAACACAAAAGTAATCATAAGGGTCTCAATAAAATTAAAACATTCTTATATGGAAAGATGATATCCTTAGACCTTTTTCGCTATTAGGACAATTAAAAAGAGTTTACATAAACAGAAGACACAGATATGAGTTGATTATGTTGGAAAGATCTCTAAAAGAAAAAAAAATGAGGGGAGGTGAGAAACATGGATGCACTAGAGAAGGGGAAAGGGAAAGGTAGAATGAGGAAGCTTTTCTCACATAAAAGAGGTATGCAAATAAGAACTTTGGGAAAGAGGGGTGGCAGGCAATGCTTGAAACTCTCATCAGATCTGGTTCAAAGAGGTAATAATAAACACACACATACACACATGCACAGTTGTGTATAGAAATGTAATGTACTCAATAAGGAAATAGAAAGGGAAGGGGATAAGAAAAGTGGGGGGAGGGGAATTTAATAAAAGGGACAACAGATTAAAGGAGGCAGTGGTTAGAAGCCAAGAGAAAGAAGAAAAAGAAAACAGTATGGAGGGGAAAACACAGTGATCATAACTGTGAATGTGAATGGGATGAGCTCACCCATAAAGTGGAAGCAGATGGCAGAATAGATTAGAAAACACAATCCAACAATATGTTGAAACAGAAATACGTATACACACACACACACACACACAAGACTTAAAATAAAGGGCTGGAGCAAAATCTAATTTGCTTCAATCAAACTAAAAAAAAGCAGCGGTAGCAATCATGACCACAGAAGAAGCAAAGGCAAAAATAGTTAATTAAAGGGATAATAAGGGAAACCACATTTTGCTAAAGGGTATCATAAGCAATGAGGTAAAATAAAAAAAAATTTACAGTAAATTTCTCTGACAAAGGTCTTTCTCAATATATACTGAGTATAGAACTGAGCCAAACTTTAAAAATAAGAGCCATTCCCCAACTGTAAATGGTCACAGGATATAAACAGGCAGTTTTCAGAAAAAGAAATCAAAGCTATACCATATGAAAAATGCTCTAAATAACTATTGATTAGATAAAGGCAAATCAAAACTTCCCTGAAGTGCCTTTTCACACCTATCAGAAATAACAAATGCAGGGGGGGGATAAGGGAAAAATAGGTACAAATTATTGGTGGAGTAGTAAACTAGTCCAACCATTATGGAGAACAATTTGGAACTAGGTCCAAAGAGCTATAAAACTATGCATACTCTATGACCTACCAATACTACTACTAGAGATGAAAGAAAAAGAAAAAGAATTTATATTTACAAAAATATTCCTAGCAGTTCTTTTTGTGGTGGTGATTGTTGTTGTTGCTTGTCCTTCATTCATGACATCATGGAAGTGATGCCATGACATAAAAGTGAACTGGATGTAAGTGAAGGAGGGCTGTGCAAAGTTACCAGCCTCATCTTTTCCTCCAGAGACATCTGGGTCCAGTGGCAAGATACAGATCAGGATGACTGGAGATGGCCCTGGATGCAGTGGGAGATCTTGGACTTTATAAGCTAAGGTCTTTAACAGGTCTCAGACTGAGGTAATGCCCATTCAGTGATTAGGCTAGGTTAGAAATGAGGCAAAGAATATCTTCTTTACCTAGTTAAAAAAAAAAAAAGGAAAAAAAACCTCAATCTGGGAGGGAAAGTTCCAGGGGGGTTCTGGCCAAAAACAGAAACAATTGCTATTTACATTCACTCTGAGCCAATTTGGGCCAAAACAGATTGGGGCTTGGCCTGGACCTATTGTTGGCTAATCAATGAGAGTCAGAGTGTTTGGCTTTAAGGCACTGTCCTTAAGAACAATGGAAATGTACATCCTTTGGGCAAAGCACCCTCAGATAAGGGTATGATACCCTATATAGTTGTTATTTGTCCTTCTTTCTCCAAGAGGACCATGACATCAGGGAGGTGATACCATGAAGTGCAAGTGATTAGGATTTAAGTGAAGGAGGCCTGTGCAAAATCACTAGCCTCACTTTCTCCTCCTGAGCCATCTGGTTTCAGGGGTGAGATAGAGATCAGAATGACTGGACATAGCCCTGGATGCAGTAGAAGTCTTTATTAGCTGAGGTCTTTAAAATGGAGGGGATGCTCATCACCTGAGGAATGACTGAACAAGTTGTATCATATGATTGTGATGGATTACTATTGTGTTGTGGGAAATGATGAGGAGGTTGGTTTCAGAAAAACATGGCAAGACCCATATGAACTGATGCAAAGTGAAGTAAGAAGAACCTAGAGATCAACTATGAAAGACTTGACTACTCTGATAAATATAAACACCCAAGACAATTTCAAAGGACTTATGATGAAAATACGCTATCCAACTCCAGAGAGAGAACTGATGAATTCTGAGTACAAATTGAAGTATAACTTTTTCACTTTCTTCATTTTTCTTGTTTTTCTTTTGAAATATGACTAACATGGAAATGTTTTGCATGATTTCACATGTATAATTGATATATTGTTTGCCTTCTCAGTATGTGTAGGAGGGGATGGGAGAGAAGGAGAGAATTTGGCATTAAAATTTTAAAAAGAAAAGGATATTTAAAATAAATAATTTTTAAAAAAATCAATTCACCAGTTTAAGAATCCCTGATACAACTTCTAACCAGTGATCCTAGTTTTGCTCCCCTGGAACTACATCTAATCTTTCTCCCTTACCAAAGATTGCCTTTAAGATTTCAACAATGACAATCATGTTGCCTACCAAATACTGCACTCTAGAAAACTTATCCCCAGTTACTTTAAAGCATTCTAACATGGCATGGTTCTTTTTCCATTCTAGTCCTGGACATGCTCCAAGATTGTTAACATGTCTCATTTCAGGTAATCAATTGCAAGTAACAAAGACAAGTGTCTTTAAAAATAAATGGGATCATAGGATTTAGAGGAGAAAGAACCTTACAAATTATCTAGTCCATTTCTCTCATTTTTCAGAAAAGGAAACTAAAACACTGAGCTGGGGAAGACTTTGCTTGGGCTCAGACAGGTAGTCAGGATCAGAGCCAGGATTCCAACCCTGGTTTATAGACTCCAGATTCAATACTCTTTCTACTATGCACATTGTCACTCATATGATACAATGAAATACAGAAAAGAGATCCAACAACTCCATGGGTCATCCCCAACTTCCTGAAATAACTTCACAGAGAAATGTCTTAATTAACTAGAGGGAACAGAATTTAAGAATGCCTCAAAGGACCAAGTTGCAACAACTGAGTCAGTGCATTTTTTTGATCCATAAAACAAAGAAAATAGAGAAAGTAGGATAAAAAAATTATTTCAAAACAAAATTGATATCTGCTTGTATTTATTTGTATTTTAAAAACATTCATATTGGTTAGATAAGTTACACATTAAATTGTAGTAAAACTAATTTTTTTAATTGCATCAATTGATGCTGATGGGCTTTCTAGTGTTAAATCACATAAAGGTAAATAGAGTCAGTACAGGTTTGGGACCTTTTGAGTCAATTTACAGTTCAAGTGTTTTACCCTACAGCTCTGTAGATGGTAATAAAAGAAAACAGAAGGGTTTTTCTTATTTGCCCACAAAAAGCAACCCATCACCTAGTGTCTAGGATCAGTCTCCTATGTAAGAGGCTCCATGCTGAGCTGAGCACTGTGGTAGACAAGAAAGCTTAAGGTACAGTCTCTACCCTCACAAAGCTCACCATCAAGTAGGAGAGACAAAACTTTCACATGTGCAATAAAGAGCAATAAACTACGGGGTAGCAGAAATCTATCATCTTAGCTAAATATAATAAGAAGGCAGAGGTGGTAAAGATCAGTTAGGCTAGGGTAGGCAGGGCAGGTCGAATGGACCTGAATGGTACCTTGAAGGATGAGTAGTAGTATTGGGATCTGGGAAAGAAAGGGTAGGCATTTCAGGAACAGCAGAAAAAGAGGTGGAAAGGCAGAACTGAGGGTAGTATATGAAAGAACAGTGCAGAGTCTGGTCTGCCCAGAGCAGATGGGTGGGGCACAGTAATCAAAAGAGAAGGTAGGGAGAGGTTAAAGTTAAGCTTGGGACTGTATATTTAGCCCAAGGAAGTCAAAAGCAAAACCAAAGGCGCTATATATACCAAAATATTGATAACAGCAATCTTCGTGGTTACAAAGTCTGGGAAACAAAGTGAGGGCTCATCAACTGGAGGATGCCTGAGGAAAAAAGTGGTGTATTAATACAGGTGCCTCAAAAGTATCTGTGCAGTTGCACAAATATTGTTACAGGAAGATTATTGGGGAGTACCATCAAAATATTATTGTACAGTAAGAAGTAATTAATACATAGAATTTAGGAAAATGTGGAAAGATTTGTGTGAAATTATACAAAGTAAAATAAGCAGAACCAAGAGTACATGATACCTAATTACTACAATAATGTGAGTGAAAAGGTCACTAAAAGGAAGTTGACCTTTTCAACTGCCTTTCAAACATCTTAAACTGGATTCTGGTAGACATCTTAAACTCAATATATCCAAAATAGAACTCATTATTCTGCCCCCTAAACTCTCTCCACCCCCTACCTTCCATACTACTATAGAGGACAGTGCCATCCTCCCAGCCCTTCAGGCTCAAAACCTAGGAATTATCTAGACTCCTCTCTCTCACCACTCACCCATCCCATATCAAAGCTGTTACCAGGGCCTGTCAATTTCACCTTTGCAACATCTCTCAAATATGCTCCCCTCTCTCCTCTGACACTACCAGAACCTAGTGTAAGCCTTCATCACCTCTCCCTGGATTACTGCATTAGGTCTACCTGCCTCAAGTCTCTCCCCACTCCAATCCAGCCTCCATTCAATTACGAAAATAGTTTTCTTAAAATGCAGATCTGATCACCTTACTCAGTAAACTCCAGTGGTTTCCCATTGCCTCCAGGAGCAAATACAAAAATGGTAGTTCTTCATAACCTAGCCACATCCTACGTTTATAATTTTCTTACACTTTATTCTCTATCACCTACTGTTTGATCCAAATGTTACTGACCTTCTGACTATTCCACAAACAAACTCCACCTTTCAGAACCCCTGCATTCTCCTCTGGCTCTTCTCCACCTACCCCTGGCATGCCTGGAATGCTCTTCCTCCTCTCTGACTACTGACCTCCTTGGCTTCCCTTAAGTCTCAACTAAAATCCTACCTTCTATATAGGGAGTCTTCCCCAACCCCTCTTAATTCCAGTCTTCTCCCTATTTATTTCTTATTTATCCTGTATATAGTTTGCTTTGTTTATATTTGTTTGCATCCTGTCTTTCTCATCAGATTAGAAGCTTCTTGAAGGCAGGAACTATCTTTTACCTCTTTTTTTATCCAAGTTGCTTAGCACTGCACCTGGCACATAGTGAGAGCTTTATAAATGTTTATTGATTGATTAAATAAAGCAATGAAGATCCTAGAGATGAGCTAATCCAACACACCTCTTGCCTCAGAACAGGGAGGTGGGAGACTGAAAGGACATGTGCATGTTGTTCACATGTAGTCTGACTCTCTCCCCCAAAATGTAAACTCCTTAAAGACAGGGACTGTTAGTCTTTGCTCCTCCAGAGCATACCACATAGTAGGCACTTAATAAATTCCTGCTGATTGATTAGTTAATAAAATAACATATACTTTGACAGACAAGATTTCTGTATCAGATGTCTTTTGCTTAACTGGTTTTTGTCACAAGGGTTCAAAGGGATTGGGGTGGAGAATGATTGTTAGGTAAAGACAAAAATGTTTGTTTTTGTTTTTTGTTTGTTTTCCTAAGCTAAGCTTGGGACTTGCCCAATATCGCACAAGGTCTGAAGTCACTTTTTTAATAATTGTTCACTGTGATCAGAGCTGGCACCCAACTCCCCACTGGCCAAGGTCCGTTGCCAGGCAACATGACTAATCACTGCAGAATATTAGATCCTGAAACCACCCCAGACGGGCCATGGCTGGCTCAGCTGGGGGGCAGCAGAGTATTCTGGCTGTCACCATGTCTCAGAGAGAGACTTGTCTCTGTCTCTTGCCCTCCAGAAATGAGGAAATGAAACTACAGTTTATTCAGTAAAACTTTGGGAAACTGAGCAGAATAAAACCTGACTGCCCTCCTTTCAATTTTTCTATAATTCCCACAGTAACCTCATCATCCTGCAAGATCACTTCAACCTTGAGACTCATGCCTCATTAATGCCTTTTGTCCTGGGACCTCTAGGATTGAGGGGGCTCTTCACCAATCTGGGGAGCTCCTCCCAAAACCTCCATTCAAGGAAAGTGCCCAGATCAGCCGTCTCTTCATTTTCCACCCAGTTGCATTCATTTGGACTTCTCCATCATGCCATCACCCAGGTACCTTTGCTCTGCACCCCCAGTTTCACATCTTCCTTCTGTGTATTGTCTCCCCACATCACCCCCCTTAGACTGCAAGCTCCTTGAGGGCAGGGACTGTCTTTTTCATATTTGTATCCCCAGTGCTTAGCACAGTGCCCAGCATATGGTAAGTGCTTAATAAATTGACTGACTGAGTTGCCCTTTCAGTCTCTAAGGCAAGACAATGAATTTCCTGGGCAGATGGAACTACTATCATTAGCCTGAGAATCAAGAGGAATAACATGTACTCACATAATAAGGCACTTTACTCATAAAAACCCTGTGGACTAGATAGTGCATACTCTATCATCCCCATTTTTCATATGAGGAAACTGAGGCTCAGAGATATGAAGGGACTAACAATAAGTACATGGTGAATTACTGTTAGTGTTAAAATTCAAGGCCAGGTCTCAAGCCCCAAGTCCCATGCTTTTTCTACTAGACTACAGCTGTAATCTGAACCTCAAAATATTATAATCTCTTGATCCTGGTGATCTCACTAAAAAGGAATCTTGAAAGCTATGCAGCTCAATGCACTGTATTTATTGAACCTCAGCCCTTTCCCATGTAAAAATACCCTTGACCACAGCAAGTACAGGTGCAGCTGTGCAAGAAAAGACCAAGGCTATAGCACATTATTGATCTGTAAAGATGTTATTTTAGCCAAAGACTTTGCATTAGAAAAATAATTCTTGCCCACTATCTAGTGCTGCCTTCCTTGTTATATTACTTCACAGGTGTGGCACTGGACAAGTCACTTCAACATTCGTAGCCTAGACAGCCTCTGGTCCCTTCCAGCTCTGCTTCTCTGATCACATGTTCTCATGACCCTCTTCCATCCTAATCTCCTCACTGCTCCCTTGGCCCCAACTTTGCACTACCGATCTGACATCCACTTTCATGACTCCTGCCTAGTACCTTGGATTATTTTAAATCAACGAACGCTTTAACTTGATCCCAGCACAGGAATTCTAGCTATGGTTTGGGATCACATTTTAGGCCACACCCTTTTCTCATCGGGCATGTTCTCACCATCCACTTCTGGCAATCACAATACATCACCAATATGCTGTCCATAAGATTTGAGTGTGCATCTGCCCACATACAGAAGGATGACAACTAAGCACGGCAGGAAGTCACAGAAGACAGGAGTCTCTGCAGGTGGAGGTGGTCAAGGAAGGCTTCAGAGAAGTGACAGGACTTCCTCAGGCCTTGAAGAATGGGCAGTACTTTGGAAAAGGGAAGAGAAAGAGGCTTTGAAAAGAACAGACGGAGAAGTACAAAGGTAGGAATGGCATGCATAGTCCTGGGAAAAGAGAGAATATGGTTCCTCCTGTGAAGTTTATTACCTCCTGGGGGAAACAACACATGCTCAAGTAACAATTAAGACACAAGACAAATCCCAGACATGATAAAGTGATACACTGAGGACCAAGGGAGCTTGCTACAGAAGTCACTTTTAAAGCATATCGTTGTCCTTCAGTAGCAACTTCTGTCTCCTCTCCTGCTACCATCATGTCCAGAAAGTTCCAACAGGGAGCCATGGGCAATGTGACTACACAGAGTGTCTTACCCCAGCAAGAGGGCAATGCCTTTTACCAAACAGATGGCCTTTTGCAGCATGCCTCACACACCCCAGCCTCTCTGTGCCGCTGATGGGAGTAGTGTTGTGAGAGAGTGGGCCTTGTTCTCACACTCTCCCCACTTAAATCTGCTCCCCTGGGAAAGTGTATGACATGGAACAATCTTACATTTGAGGAGCTGCCCAGAAGGTTCCTTCTGTCAGTCAGCGGCTCACTTCATTCTTGTCCCATTAACATATCTCCTGCTTCAGGTGCAAAATTCAATTTAACTAGTTTTTATGGAGTGTCTGGGTACCAAGTTCTGCCCTAGGCCCTGTGAGGTCTAAAAAAAAAAAAAAGATGCCATCCACGACCCCAGCGATTTCATATTCTCACTGAGGAGTCACAGACACAGGAAAAAGCTAGTTAACAGTTGAGGCAGCATGGGATAAGGGAGGGCGTGTGATGTAATGGAAAGAACACTAGACTAGAAGCTAAAAGACCTGGGTTCAAGTGTTGGCCCTCCTACTTGCCAGCTACATCACCTCAGTAATTTCCATAGCCCCTTAGAGTCTTGGTTTCTTCATCTGTGAAATGGAGGTAATCATTCCTAGGCTGCCTTCTTCACATATTCGCTATGAGGACCAACTAGGATAATGACTGCCACACAGCTTTTTAAAGCCGCAAAGTGCCCCATAAATGGCAGCTATTATTATTGAGCGTCAAATGAATGGTACAGACAGTGAGCACTATGGGAGTTGAAAGGAAGGAGAAAGAGCTAGTGGCTGCTGGGACTCAAGAATTGCACGAGAATGCTGCTAAAATCGGAAGGCGCCTTCCGTGAGGTAGAAAGAACACTCAATTTGAAAGCCAGAAGACTTGGGTTTGAGTCCCAGCACCACTGCTCATTAATTGGGTGACCTCACTGGGCAAACCATTTAACCACTGGGAGCCTTGGTTTCATGAGATGCTAAGATTACAGATTCAGGGCTGGAAGGAACTCTTAAAGTCGTCAAAACCTAAAACTTCATTTTACAGTTGAGAAAACTGAATCCCCATGAGGGGAAATGTCCAAATTCAAACACATAGTAAGAAGCAGAGCTGAGATTTGAATGAAGTTCCTCTAGCTCCAAAGCCAGTATTCTTTACTTTGCTCCTCATGCTGCCACCTAAGATCCTTCAAATAATAAATGCATCAGCCAGGATTCTAATTCGTTTTTCTCTTAACTTCCAGGCCACTACTCTTTCCCCCTAAACCACTCTGCATCTCGTCCCTAATTATAAAGACAAACATCTATTATGAGTCCTTGTCATCTTAAAAATTCTGAATTTAATTTTGCTTCCAGCCAATAAGGCTGGCCAAAGAGGTCCAGATGGCTCTTCCCTATTCTCTTGACCTAGAATAAGTTAGGGGAGGACAGACCACTATTCTCTCAGACTAATTCACATTTAGACTCTGATTATGATACAGATTTCCAATAAATTTAAAAAACCGCAATGACCAGGAGAATGAAGATGAAGCATGCTACCTACTTCCTGAGGAAAAAAAAAAAAAGATGGACCCAAGGTGCAGGAAACACATTTTCTCTGGACATGGCCAATGCAGGAATTTGCTTTGCTTGATTTACAATGAATAACTGATACAAGGGTTTTCTTTTTTGTTCGGGGGTTGGGGGGAAGGGTAGCATGGGAGTAAAAGAAAATAAATGTTCATTTCTTGAAAAAATACTCCATGGTCTAATTTTAGTATGAGCTTTTTATAAATATGTGGATATGAGTACAATGGATACTAACACATGACATGGTACAGTGGAAAGAGCCCTGGCCTTCATTGCTAGCAACTTTCTCACCCTGGAGATCCCTCCAACCTCGTCGTCCCCTCCTCTGACTGGGGAGCTTCTCCCCAGGATTGGCATTTCAGAAGGTTCCAAGTCATCCATGTTCACTGCTCTCCCAGCTCTGGACTTTGCACGTACGTGAGTACCCTTTCCCAGCTCCTTTGATATTGTCTTCCCCCATTTGAAACGTCAGCTCCTTGTGGCTAAGGACGGTGGTTTTTGTTTGTATATGTGTTCCTGGGGCTAAGCAGTGCCTGGCATAAAGTAAAAGTTTAATAAATGCTTTATATATCTATCTAAAAGTTGTAAGATCATAGATCTAGAATTAGAAAGGACTTCACATTCTCTGCCACCCCTTCCAGCCCTGAATTCTCTGATTCTGCCCTTCCTGCTGCAGAAAGATTCTGGCAGCAAGGCCTGAAGTCTAAGAACAGGTCCCCAGGCAGCATCCTCCCCCACGGCTGAGAGAAGGCATTTGTATTGGGGTCCATTACAATTTGACACTAGATAATTATTAGCTGGCTTCGGGTGTTTTCTAATCACCACACTCACCATTAAGGTGACTAGAGCAAGTCAGAAAATAACAGAGTTTTATCTCATACAGATCGATAAGCTCAGATCTGCCTGGCCCCAGCCTCTTAATTCTCTATAATGTCAAAGCAATTTTTGGTTAAGTACACACTCTGTCCTCTACTAAATTAAACTAATAGATCTGGTGGGAAATGAAACCCCAAGAGCCTTGAGAATATTAAAAAAAACTCCATAGGTATTAAGATTAACTTTGGCAAATGATTAGATAAATACCAACATCTACACAGAGGCCACAACAAGATGCATTGCAGGGTTCTTCCGCTCCATTGGCCAAACCATCACTATGCATTGGCACTGGTTCTCTCCCTCTCCCTTTCTCTCTCCTTGTGTCTCTCTCTCTCCCTCTCTTTTTCTCTCCCTCTCTCTCTTTCCCCTCCCCTCCACATACCCCTACAACCTACCATAATATTCTTATAATCCTCCTCCATTCCTTCCACCCCCTACAGAATCAACTTACTCTGCCTTACTGAAATCAACCTATGTCTCCACTCTTGCAAAAAATATTGGTCTAATCACCCAGTGATGACAATGTATATTGAAGGCTTAGGGAACCACAGCCTGGCTGAAATGACTGGTCAAAAGATGTCTTTTTTCTTGTCTGGGTTGACCTACCAATGAATCAACCAGATTCTTAGGTGCAGAGCTAAATATCAAGAGATGACGCTGTTGCCCATCAGCAGTATGGCTGTCATTTCAGCTCTCTGGGCCTAGGTTTCTGCTCAGTAAGCATAAAAATTTCCATCCATGCTAACTCACAGGTCTTCCACATGAACTAAATGAATCAAGGGTGAGGGTCAGTTACATGTTTGTCTGGCATGTAATAAGCCTTATATAAATATTAGCTATCACTATCATCACCATCATCA
>JAQQSW010005873.1:0-14080 GCA_028646575.1 Pseudocheirus occidentalis | reverse complement strand
TGTGTGTATGTATATATATATATATATATATATATATATATATTACACATTGAATATAGAATATAGATAAATGTATACAGGTTACATAATATCTATGAGGATATACAGAGTATATCATCTCTACATAAAATCTCTATCCATACAGTATATATGCTTTACTATATATAGTTACCATGTTGTACTAGTAGCTAGTATACTTCTTACTATTATATACTTGCTATATATGGACATGTGAAAAATATTATGTGCATATATGTATATACACATACATATAATCCAATTTTTATGAAAGATGTCACAATCCCACCTTTTTCAAGCTTCAAAAACACGATCATCTTTCATTCCTCCTTCTTATCTGTCCCCCCAAACAAAGTCTTTTCATACTTTGTGATATCCTTTGCAATGGTTCTTTGCTCCCTTGGACCCACCACCATATTATTTCAGGCCTTTATCTCTGCAAGGCTGGACTCCTGCAATAGTCTTCAATCTTGTTTTCTATCTGGTCTCCAGAATGCTCCTGCCTCTACCCCTGCTGCTTTATTGTGCACAGTGCTGCCAGATACAGTTCTGTTCAACAAGGAATCAATATTCATGTTACATTTTACAAATCTTAGGTTACATTAAATCCCTCTCTATATTATGACAATAAAATAACTTGAAAGCAAATAATTAGGTACTAATTAAATGCATAATGTTATGGTAAAAATTCCCAAATTTGAAGCCAGAAGACCTGAATTCAAATCCTATCTCTGTTGCTTACTACTTATGTGACCTTGGTAAAGTCACTAAACCTCTCCAGGTCTCAAATTCCTCATTTACAAAATAAGGCTGCTTAACTAGATAATGTGGATGGAGTACCTTTTTACTCTAAATCTATAATCCTCTGATCCTAATTCAACTAGCTACATGATCATAGCATTGTATGAGGGTTTTCCTCTTTTAATCATTCTAGAAATAGTCATTTTGACTGACTATCCCATTAAAGTAGCTACTTTGATAAAATATATTAAATCACCTGGTGATTTAGGAACTGTATCAATATTTCCTTTGCTTTAAAACAACCAAAACACCAAAACTCTAGGTCCCGAGGTCAAAATGAAATTAACTAAAATATGCGGTGCCAAATTCTATCATCTTTTCTAAAAGGGGAAAAAAAAGCACACATCCATCAAGCTAGATTTTATGAGAATAATTAGTCATAGCCCCTAGCATTGTCTCACATGCAAATTGCTCCTACCAGAAGTTTCAGTAGCAGAAAGAAACCAAACCGTCTGCTGGAGCATACATATCAGGAGATTTAAAATTCTTCAAACTCTTCCATTTACAGTGGAATTTCCACTCTACTCTTTCCCATAAAAGACTAGGCTAAATTGTTAGACCAAAGATTTATGCCATCAAATCTAGTGACATGTTTAAAGTGAGAGTTGGTATGAGGTAGTGGATAGAAAGCCCCCTTTGCTTTCAGAAGACAGGTTCAAATTCTTCCTTTTACACATTAGTTGTAATTTGTTTGACTTAGTTGCCTTATACTAGCTCAGCAAAATACTGCAAATGGATTTTAATTTTCCTCTCCTTTCTCCAGCTTGCATAAGAATTCATTATCCAAATAAAATTGCAGTCCTCTTTCTTGCACTCCTATTAAGAAGTACTGGACAGAAATTAGGGCATAATTTGTCTATATACTTGAAAGTACCTCTGAGTAAGAAACTGACCATTTAGACAATTCTGGTTTACACATGGTGTCTGCTTTCACTTTTATGTTTGTCCTGATGATTTCAAAGTATGAAAATAAATTGTAACTCACTTCCAATAGCCTTCTGGCTATTCCTCTACCAGGAGAAACTCAATCTCCCAATTCTGAACATTTTTGCTGGCTGCTCCCCAGTGCCTGAAAATTTTTCCCTTCTCACCTCCACCTTCTGCCTTGCTTTCCTTCCTTCTATAAATGATGTTGCAATTTCATGATTTCCAAAGTCTCAAAATTGTCATCTTTCATTTCTCCCTCTTATCTGTCACTTCCCATATAAAATCAAACATCAACCCACGTCTATTTAGACTTTGTAATATCCCTTATGATTGTTCTTTCTTTCCATACTAGCACCACCATATTATTTCAGGTGTTTATCACTGCAATCCCAGACTACTGCAATAGCCTTCAACCTTGTTTCCAATCTGATCTCCCAGAATACTCTAGTCTCTACCTCTG
Organism: Pseudocheirus occidentalis; assembly: GCA_028646575.1. NCBI lineage: Eukaryota > Metazoa > Chordata > Mammalia > Diprotodontia > Pseudocheiridae > Pseudocheirus > Pseudocheirus occidentalis. The sequence goes on along the minus strand of JAQQSW010005873.1, from coordinate 11,874 downwards.
CTGATTTATTGTGCACAGGTAAACACTCAATAAAACCCCACCTTCTACAGGAAGCCTTTCTCAATCCTCCTTAATCTTGATGCTTTGTCTCTGAGGGTATTTTTAATTCATCATGTACATATTTTGTTTGTACACAGGCATTTGTACATTGTCTTTTCCATTAGATTGTGATCTCCCTGAGGGCAGGGACAATTTGTTGTTTTTCTTTGAATACCTAGGATTTAATACTGTGCCTCCATGCACATGATTAAAGCTTGTTAACTCAACTAAGAGGTATGCAGATAGGGTTCTTCTCCCCTAACTATCAGCAATCAATGAAAAAGCATTTATAAAGAGCTGATTTTATGCCAGGCACTGAGCCAAAGCCTGGTGATGCCATAAAATGCACATTATGATAGTTGGAACAACAAATTAAGAACTATGCACACAAAAGACATATAACTGGAGATAAACTAAGAAGGTCTGGAGCCAGGATGACCTAGTCTTAAACACTGTGCTGGATTTGCAATTATAAAACCCCAGTTCTAATCTACCTGTGTGACCTTAGGAAAGTCTCATCTCTGGGCCTTTGATTCCTCACCTCTAAAGCATGAACAATGGATTAGATGATCTTTACAATCCTTTCCAATTCTAAATTTATGATCCTATGACCTTTGGCAATCTTTAAGAGCCTCCTTTCTCTGTTCTATAAAACAGTGATAATCATAGAATCTATTTCACAAGAGGCTCAAATGAGATAATTGAGGTAAAGGACTTAGCAGACTTTCCATTGTGGTATAAATGAACTATTATTATATCCAGATATCTGATAAGCTAAATAATATCCCTGTGGAAGTCAATAGAGATGTCGGAGTTGGCACACAAAGGTCAGGCTGGCTGTCTATCAAAGCTATGACATTGTTAGTAGAATCATTGTTTCCCATTTTAAACGGATTACAAACCTTGCTAGTGCATACACTTTATTCAAGGAAAGAATATGCCCTTTTCTGTTTATTTCAGAAGACGCAGATTTTTTTTATGAGTTCTTGATCACTGTAATTTTTGCAAGAGACAATTATGATTGTAAAGGGAATTGTGTGCCAAAAACTACTGAATCTGCCGTTAGGCAAGTAGGTGACCTTTTTGTTAAGACTAGCTTGCCAAATTCAAGCAGGTTCCTTAACATTTTGGAGAGAATTTACTAGCACTAGGGGAAAATGACTGCCAGCCAGAATGCTAAAATCCCTTGTTCTTTCACAAAACTATGTGCAAAAAGTATCAACACAGTTTTCTTCCGCCTTTCCCCTTATGTTGAAAAGAGCAACCTAAAGTAAACATCCTTCCTTCAAAGTAGTCACCCTTAGAGTTCCATTTGTTTATTCCAAAACCATCCCACCTCCAGAGTGGTCAACCTAAGGAAGATGACTATTAAACAGAACAGCAAGAAAATGGGCAGAGGCTGGTGACTAAGGGATTGCTGTTTCACTGTGGTGTCTAAGAGAATTAGATACTTCAGTTGGGAGTTTCTATTGCAAAGATGACAGGTTTAGATAACAGATCAAATAGATTTAGAGCTGGAAAGGGGCACAGGAGTCAGTATGACCCTACCTTTTTTATAGAAAAAGAAACTGAATCACAAGAGAAAATATCTAACAGTTCCAAAGTCACACAAGTGCTAAGCAGCAAACTTTTGCGTGCTATGTATAGGTGGGACAGAAAGTACACCAGCAAAAATCAAGTGTGACCAAAACAAAACAAAACAAATAAACAAACAGCAAAAATAATGTAACCCTCCATTTTTCATTCCATGTCTCCTTTCTTTCCCTGGTAAACTTCTGAATTAGGAAGTGGGCTTATCTAATGCATCCACTATTATTAATCTCACATTTTTCAAGCATGTACGCTATGGCTTCTGTTTACACTCTCTAATCTCTCTTGTGCTTAGCTACTCAATGCCCTCCGTAATGGACAAGTCTGTCACTGTCATTTCAATGGTTAAGACGCCTTTAAGTTACTCCCTGTAAGCTCTACAAAATGATGATCAAACTTATTTTTCCAGTCTGATTTCCCCTACTTTTACATAGTAGAAGCAAACTGAGAAAATTAACTGTTGCAGACTTTTATACTGCACTCTCCTGTCTCCATTCTTTTATCTAAACTATCTCCTATTCCTGTAAAAAAAAACAACCTCCCCCCACATCTCTGTATACTTGAGTTCTTATATTTCTTCTGTGCTTACCTCTAGCGACAACCTGCACAATGAAACCCTCCCTGATTTTCTAGCTGAAAATCATCTCTTCACTTTCGCATTTTCTTAGATTATTTCATCTGGATCTCTTCTCTTCCTCTATGACATTCTATTTAAATCATACTTATTTGTAAGTTTCTTGAAATCATACTTATTTGTAAGGAAAATGGAGATGCTTACTGAGATTTTGTTAAACTAAGATGAATTGAAACAAATTTCCTTTTATTAAATTGTGTCGCTTGTTCCTGCCATTTGAGAATGTTTTTCATATATGCATTTAATACATGTGCGCACACACACACACACATATATAGAGATAACTACATATATATTACAAATGAGATCTTTATCAAAGAAATTTTCTGCACAGATTTTTGACCAGTTTCCTACTTTTCCTCTACTTTTATTTGAACTGACTTCATGTAAAAACTTTTCAAATTTATGTAATTAAATTATTCATTTTACCTCATGTGAACCTCTCTATCTTTTGGCTTGTCAAGAATGCTTCTCCTTTCATAGATCTGATAACTAATTACTTCCACACACTAAAGCTAAGCACAAGTAGCTTTCCAGAGGACTGCTGCTGTGAACAGCTTTCAAAGTTCTGATCACACAGTATAGTAAGCTCTCCATTCAGTAACAAGCTAAGACAAAACATTCAAAGAAAATCAAGGTACAGCATTCACAATATTACAACTTACCAGTTTTCACCCAAGTGGTCACTTAGTTTTAAGCAAAGTACATTCATTTAGTCAATCATAAAGTCCTTAATTCAATCACAAAGTACAAAAGTCAAAGTCCTTCACTCATGGGGTGCGATTAAGTTACAATATCATCAGTCACTACTCAGTACTCTCTTAAGAGATCCTGGAGAATACAAAGGCCAATCACCCCCAGCTCACAAGTAATTTACAATTTCATCAGTCAGCATTAAATATCCAAGGAGAGGTTTTTTCATCTTGACAGGAGGCAGGCTCTCAGCTTCCATGGTTCCTATTCCATGGTCCCACCTCCTGCCCAAATCTAACCAACTGCCACCTGAGTTAAAAGGCAGACAGCTCCCAATTACTTATCCAGTTCTCCATGCAGTTCCTGCTCTACATTGAAGCTCACAGTGTCCAGTCCACCTCAAGTCCTTCACAATTTCTGTTCCTGGGAAAAGAAAACTTAACAGAGCCACAACAATATCTACACACATCAAGCTTAGCAGAATTACAACAATATTCATGTATATGGTTGGCACTATCATCTCAATTCACTTTCTGTCTGTGAAATCAACATAAACCCAAAACAGACAAAGTACCAATTCCACAGTCATGCTTCCTTTATCAGCTCTGGCTAGCCCTCTGAAGTCGGGCAGTTCCAGCTGGTTCTTGGAAGCTCTTGGCAGTTTAGCTGGCTCTTAGAAGAAGCTTCACCACCACAAGTTCTGTTCTCAAAATCAAAATCACTTTCTCCAGCCTCCACGAGGCTTGCTCCAAGAAATTCTGTCTCAGTTTTCAATTCTCATTTCTCTTCTCAGTTCTTCTCAATTTTCAGTTCAATCTTCAGTCAGACAGTAGGAGCCCAGCCTCCAGATGCTTGCTGAGAGAAATTCTGACTCTCCAGCTTGTATTTTTCCTTATAGAAGGTATTAACTCCACCCTGTTCCAGCCCCTTCCTGTTATGTCAGCAACAGGGCTTCATACCTGCTGTTTCTTACTAGAGGCTTGATAGAATAAACTTGCAACCAAGTGCTAAGTATATATTCACTTACCAATACAAAAGGATCTTCAAATTTTATTACTATTACACATGCTCATCTAATTTGCTTATGATAGTAGTCTTTATGTTTAAATTATACGCCCTTTTTGAGCTTATATTGGAATATGGTATAAGATGTTGGTGAGACCCTTTCCAAATCTTAGAGCATATATGGTCTCAAAGAATGAACTCCTAGATCATCAATGAATGAACAAGGTAAGCAGATAACTTTTCTTAAGAGTTAGGAAGGCCATGGTGGCTAAGTGGTGCAGTGAATAGAGCAATGGCCCTAGAGTTAGGAGGACCTGAGTTCAAATCTGGCCTCAAACACTTGACACATTTACTAGCCATGTGACTTTGGGCAAGTCACTTAACCCCAATTGCCCTTCTCTCCCCCCTCCAAAAAGCAAAAAAAAAAATCGAATCAGGAAGGCCTCAAAAGTCCACTTCTAGTATGAACTGACAAAAGGAGCCTAAGTTTCAAAACAACTAGATAAGCTATCATTAAGCAACAATAATATAAAAATTGACAGAAATAAAGAAATTACTTACAAAGGTACAATAAGGATCACCATAAATATATTTTAGAAAAGAAAGGATCACAGAAACGCATATATGTAAGTCAATATGCATGTATGTGTACATATACATATGTGTGTATATTGCTGGTTTTCCTTTTTTGAAGAAGATCAATGACATCATGGGATGACAGCTTGACTTGTACATGAATTAGACTTAAGTGAGGAAGAGTAGCACAAAGTAATCAGCATAACTCTCTCTTCCAGAGTCATAGAAGTCCAGTGGCAAGACAAAAGTCAGGACGACAGGAGATGCATTGGATAACCTTGGTGTCTTTGATGTTTGACCAATCTCTAAGAATTCGACAGCACCTGCTGTAGCTACCTTCATGGCAACTGGAACAAATTGTTCTTATCTTCCCATTCCACCGGCGGAAAGTCTTCACATGCTTGGGGTAAACATTTCCCTAATTCACCAATAGGTTTGATGCTTGGTGGTTACCTTCAACCTGGTTTAGTCCCTCTGCCAAAACAATTTTACTTGGGGTATGGCCACAGAATATGTTATAGCTTCTTGGAGTCACCAGGAAGAACTAGGTGACCAGTTGAATACCATATGTAGATGAGAAGCCCTGAAACAAGTGCAGCAAGCCCTTATGCCAGAGGTGCTAGCGCTGTTTTAATAGTCCATACCATACATACATGTACATTTATATGGACATATACACGTGCATATTATATACATATCCATGTAAAACATATGCATGCACACACAGAATATATGTTTGCATATGTGTCTCTACCATACACTATATGTGTATATATATATATATATATATATACCATACACTATATATATATACATGTACACACAGACACACTCACACATACACACACACACACACATACACACACACACAGGTGGCTAGGTAGTACAATGAATAGAGAACTGGGCTTGGAGTCAGGAAGACCTAAGTTCAAATCTGACCTCAGATACTTACTACAGTGTGACCTTGGGCAAATCACTTAACCCTGCTTGCCCCAGTTTCTTCATCTGTAAAATTAGCTGGAGAAGGAAATGGCAAAGCACTCCAGTCTCTTTGCCAAGAAAACCCAAAAATGTGGTCATGAAGAGATAAATATGACTGAAACAACTGAATAACAACAATACATGCCCACATATACGTGTGCCTGTATACATATGTAATATACATATACACACATAAATACATATGTGTAAACATGTGCACATGTTGATTGAAGAAGTAAGAAGCCACTACCAGGCCTTACTATATTACCTGTCACTGAGTCCTAAGTACCTCCAGGCCTTACCATCTTCCCTAAGTCTATCCCTTTCATTTCCTTGGCACTGTCATCTGACCTACTTGCATAACTTTAGGACTTCTGGGCCTTGCCATCCAGCCTACCACTGCACCCTGAGGATGCCCAGGACTTGTCATTGTCCTTGCAGTTGAACTTTCTTGCTATCTTCCTCAATGAGAGTATGACCTCCTTAAGAGGTCAAATGACCAGCATTAAGTACAGTGCCTGGTACTCAGTAAATACTTAAATGCTTTTTATTCCTTCATTCATACATGCATCAAGAATTATGTAGCTAGCAAAATTCAGCATACTTTATGAAAGTGGAAGCTAGATATTTCAGAAGTAAGCAGACTTAGAAAAGTGAATCAAAAAAATATTCAAGGGAATCATTGAAAAACAAACAAGCCTCTGAACCAAAAAGTTAAAAAAAATTAAACCGATCAAGATAAAGCAGATGCTAGAAAATCTGGGAATTCTCACTTAAATTGGCTAAATCCCTTAAAGTTTCGAGAGGAGGAAAGAAGAACAGAGTAAAACTACAGAAGATTCTTCTTTTAAGAAAAATTAATATTTTATTTAAGAAAGGTTTTCCTTAAATAAAAGGGAAAGACAAAGTTAAACTATGATTCTTCTGGTCTAGCATTCAATATATCCACTCAGTTACAAGATATGATTTTATCCCCACAACATTTCTTGAATCCTTCTCCTCTCCATTTCCACCACTCTCTTTCTAACCCTCATCAACTTTTGCAGGGAATGTAGTCTCCTCATTGGTTTCACTGCCTCCAGTCTCTTCCCTCAGATTGATCTCCAAACAGCTGACTATTAATTAATAGTCCTGCAACAGAGTTCTGGCCTTGTTTTCCCCTAGTCAAGAAATTTCAGTTGTTCCCTCTTGCCTCCAGGACAAAATAAAAAATATTCTGTTTGGCATTTAAAGCCCTTCCCAATGTGTTCCAGCTTATATTTCCAAGCTTGTTATTGTACATTACTCTCTTTTATGTACTCTATGTTCCAGTCAAACTGGCCCAGGTGCTGTGTTTTTCACACAACATGCCACCTCCTATTTTCATCCCTCTGCCTGGGCTTTACCCCAGGCTTCAAATATACTCCCTTTTCACCTCTGCCTCGAAAATAACTTTCCTCATGACTCAGAGCAAATGCCAGCTTGTAATCAAGACCAATCCCACCTGACCTTCCCAATTGTTACTGTCACCCCACTCCAACCCAAAATTATGTTGTATTTATTTTGTGCATAGTTAATATATTTGTTATAAAGCCAGTCTCATAGTACAGAACTACTTCTCAAGTTCCACCTCTGAAACTTTACTAGCATTGTGACACTGAGGGAAAAATATAAAAATAAAAATCTGCAAATAATTACTGAGTGCCTGCAACTTACTATCTCTGAACTAGGCTTTGGGGATACAAGTTCAAAGAATGAAACAATCCCACTTGCAACTGGCTTACATTGAAGTAAATAACAATAAATATAAGATAGTCATAGCATACACATACACACACATAGTGGGCATATAAGAGTGTATATATACACATAATGTACATATATATATATATATATATATATGTCTGTATGTATACACACACATACGTATGTACAGAACAGATTGGAAATATGCAAAGAAGTTAAGGCACTAGCCATTGAGGGAGTGAAGCAGTTTCATGCAGAAGGGGGTGCTTGAAGACAGGTATCCTATGACATAAAAGTGAAAAAAAGAGTACATTCCAGGCATGTAGGATAGTCAATAGAAAGGTACTGAGAAGGAATGTAAGATGTTGTGTAAAGAACAGAGAGAAGACCAGTTTATCTGGATCACAGAGTGGAAAAAGGGGAATTAGTGTCCAGTGAGTCTGGAAGGATAAGTTGGAGCCAGAATTAAGGATTTAAAAACTAAACAGAGGAGTTTATCAAGAGTACCTGTGGGTGGGAAGTGGGGGCGGGGGGGAAATAAGGTATTACAAGACTAAAAAAGTAGGAAAAGGTCAGTTTAAGAAGGGTTGCTTGGTCAGGGGATAGATGAGAGGGAGTGAGGGGTTGAGAACGACCAATAAGTTGTGGGTAAAGAGGAAGCCACTGGAGTTCATGAAGTAGGAGGGTCACATGATCTGATCTGTTTTAGAGGATAAAATCATTTTATAATAATGTGACAGAGGGACCAAAGGTGATAGAATTGTGGAAGGAAGACCAATTAGGAAGCTTTTGCAATAATCTGGGCAAGAGGTGACAGGATCTGAATTACAATGATGATGACTGTGATTAAAGAGAAGAGGCTGATTTGAGAGATATTGTAAATGTAGAAATTATAAGATATGGCAATGGAGATAATGTAGATTGAGGGAAAGCAAGAAGCTGAGGATAATCCTGAGTATGGGAGACTAGAAGGATGTTGGTACATTCATCAGGAATAGCAAAGTTTGGAAGAAGAGAAGATTATTTTATAAATGAACTCTATACTGAATATGCTGAATTTGAGATTAGTCTTGGAAATCCAATTTTAAAAATCTAATAGTCATATGGGACAAAATCTCAGAGGAGATATTGGGGTGGATGTGTAGATCATTCCATCGTATGGGCAGAGATGTTAATCAAACCCATGACAGTTGATGGGATGACCAAAAGAGATAGAAAACATTATGAAATGCAAAATGGATCATTTGATTACATTAAATTGAAAATTTTTTTGCACAAAGTCAATGCAACAAAGATTAGAAAAGAAGCAGAAAGTTGGGAAACAATTTTTATAACCAGTGTCTCTGATAAAGGTCTCATTTCTAAAACATATAGAGAACTGAGTCAAATGTATAGGAATATAAGTCATTCTGCAGTTGATAAATGGTCAAAAGATAAGAACAGGAAATTTTCAGAGGAAGAAAGTAAAGCTATCTATAAGCATATGGAAAAATGCTCTAAATGACTACTAATTAGAGAAATGCGAATCAAAACAACTCTGAAGTACCACATCACACCAATCAGATTGGCTAACATGACAAAACAGACAAATGATAAATGATGGAGAAGATGTAGGGAAATTAACACTAATGCATTACTGGAGTTGTGAACTGATCCAACTCTTCTGGACAGCAATTTGGAACTATACCCAAAGGGTTATAAAATCACATACCCTTTGAACCAGAAATACCACTGCATTGGGTCTGTATCCCAAAGAGATCATAAAAATGTGTAAAGGAAGCACATGTACAAAAATATTTATAACAGTTCTTTTTGTAGTAGCCAAGAATTGAAAATTGAGGGGATACCCATCAATTGGGGAATGGCTGAACAAGGTATGGTATATGAATGTAATGGAAAATTAGTGTGCTACAAGAAATGATGAGCAGGTGGACTTCAGAAAAACCTGTAAAGATTTGCATGAACTGATGAGGAGAATCAGGTGAACATTGTACACAGTGACAGCAACATTGTGTGATGACTAACTTTGATAGGCTTGGCTCTTCTCAGTAATGCAAGGATCTAAGATAGCTCCAAAAGACTCATAATGGAAAGTGCTATCCACATGCAGAGAAAGGACTTTGGAGTCTGAATGCAGGTGGAAGCATACGATTTGCTCTTTTTTATTCTTTTATTTCTTATTTCTTGTGATTCCTCTCACTAGTTCTAATACTTCTTTACAATGACTACTGTGAAAACATGTTTAATATGAATGTATATGTAGAGCTTATATCAGATGGCATTGTGTCCTTTCTTAATAAATGAAAATATTATAAAATGTTCAGTGTTTGTAGCTTTGAAATGAAGAGACAGAAGCATAATCAGTGTCCCCTAGAAATATCGCAGTGATTCAGGTGTCTTAATTTTGCTCCATTCATTTATTCATCTATCTATCTAGCTATTTGGTTTTTTTATTCATTTGTGTGTGTGTTCATTGTTGATAAAAACAGATTAAATAATTTTGTCTAGAAGCCCTTGCCATATCTCTCTAATCTACATTGAACTGAATAATTTGTGGGAGGTTATTAAGAAAGTGTTGATAGTTTTACATTGCTTCTGATGGTTGCTGCATCCCATCCAAGATCCATTTGCAGAAATGCATTTGCCTTTAGAGAAATGGAAGTGCTCCATGCATCCATATTATTAGAGCAGTTTTAAACATTATGATTTCACATTTAGCCATGGCTTTTCTCTTACAAAGCCTTGAGAAAACTCACGAGGAAACCTGGAAAATATCAATCCAATCATATTCTAAAAACCAATCTTTGAAAAAGAGTTCATTGTCTTTAAATATTGTACCAGGGAAGAAGAGTTATCATTGGAAGAAATTTTTGGTTCTGCAAAATCTGTTAAAAATCAGTAGTCTTCTTAGATTTCTGTTTTTGGGACTTGATAATACACTTGAGTGATTCCAACACATCTGGGATGAGTTTCAGAGTTTATCCAAATCAAAGATTTGTTGATTATTTGTGTGCAACGTTAGAACATTTTGATTAGCTGTTCAGACACTTTTGAAGAAATGTGCTTCATTACTACATTACTATGTGTGTACATTATATTATCTTTTTCCATTTATTTTTTGATACTCAAAATATGAATTTTCATCTTGCTTTCCACTGAAAGTCTTCTTGGATTATTCATTTCAGAAACAAAGTGCAAATAACTCATAATGTCATTTTTTTTTTCAATTCAAGTGTACTTAGATACACTGCTGACTTCCAGAAAGTTTACTAGTAACAGCCACAATGATATAAAGGTTTCCCATTTTAAATGTGTTCACTCTGTACAAAATAAAATCGGAATCACCTCTGAGCCCATTCTAACTCATTTTGTCCTCCCTGTCCTCTGAATTCCTATGAAAATTTATTGCCCCAGGAATTATTTAGCTCATTCCCAGAGGGCAGAACTAGGAGTAAAAGGCTTGAGGTGGTTTTGGAAGTGATTTCTGTTCTGGTACATTTTGGATTATAGGGCCTTGGAGGCCCTTTCTGATTCAGATTTTGTGATTGTGTAAGTTACTTTTTTTGACTCAGTACAATAAACATTTATGAAACACTATGTGAAGAATACTATTCTGGAAGGAAAGAAGGTAGTGAGGGACAGAGGGAAGAAGGAAGGGAGGGAGGAAGGGAAAGAGGAAGAAGGAAGGAAGGAAAGAGGGAAGGAGGAATGGAGGGAGGGAAAGAGAGGAAAGGAAGGAGGGAAGGAAGGAAGGAAGGAGGGAAGGAAGGAAGGAAAGAAGGAAGGAAGGAAGGAAGGAAGGAACGAACGAACGAACGAAGGAAGAAGGAACGAAGGAAGGAACGAAGGAAAGAAGGGAAGGAGGGAGAGAGGGAAGGAGAAAGGGAGGAGAAGAGAAGAGGAGAGGAGGAAGGAAAGAAAAAGAAAGGAAGGAGATAAGAAAAGGAGGAAGAGAAGAAAGAGTAGAAGTGAAGTGAAATGAGGGAACATGTGAAATAAGAAAAAAAAAAGATGTAAAATTTAGAGTTAAGTATAAATGATCTGTGTCCTCTACGTCATATCTCACCCACAATATTAGGTGTTGACTTCATTATTTTGAAAGCAGTGTGACACCCCTATTTGGGAGATTTGCTGGAGTGCAGTGCCCTGAAGACATCAGACACCAAATAAATATTTGTTTAATGAAAATGACTGAATTACATACATAGTAGTTTGGTGTAAGAAGAAAAGTTTTGAATTAAAATAATGTTTGGAATCTATTCTCAAAAAACTTAACTAGTTGTGCAATCCTAAGCAAGTCATTTAGCTTCTCTGGACGTTTCCTCATCTGCAAAAATGAAGGGCCTGCAGTAGATGAATTTTAAAGTATTCTGAAGCTCTAAATGTATGACATTATGTTCCAACAGACTTTGTTTTGAATTTTGGCTTCAACACACACTACTTTTATAGTAAATAATCACAAGCAAATCAATTGACCTGCCTAAGTCTCAAGTTCTTTGTTTTTCTAAGACAGATAATAATTACAATAACAACAACAAAATATTCTAGCTGTGTGAGAAATGATGTGTGTGTGAGGGGGGGAGAGAGAGAGATGGACAGAGAGAGAGAGAGGGAGAGAGGGAGAGAGAGAG
>JAQQSW010005872.1:0-14080 GCA_028646575.1 Pseudocheirus occidentalis | reverse complement strand
CAAGAGGATAGAAGAAAAGCACCAAATATTTGCCTTTAAAGTCATCAAGGCTTATTTCTTTGAATTCTCCATTGACAACAGCTGTACCCTTAAAATATGGAGCATGTTGGGTTACAGCAGGCACGTAAGTTGAAGAACTGGTGCTGAAGGAAAATTTTGAATGGGTAGCACTTGTGGGCATTATGTTGGCTGGGAATGTGTTTCTAGTAGGAACAGGCCTAAAGGGTGCAGAAATGCCCAAGGGAAGGGAGTTCACATGCCGGGCAACCGAAGCCCGAAGTAACCTTCCCAAGGAAGCCGCCATCTTCCAAGTGTCAATTCCGCACATTCTTGGAGGCAAGATGGATCTTATATATAGAAAGACTGTGGGAGGGGTCTAGGAGTGGTCTAGAGGAGGAGTCTGGGAAGGGTCTTGAGAAGGAGTCTAAGGAGGATCTTGATGGGACTGAGGTCAGACTCTAGTCATGATATTAAGGGTAGAAAATAGCTGAAGGCTGCCTGGAGATGACAGACAATGGAGGGCTAGGCTAGTTTAAGAGTAACAGATTTGGGCCTGGGGATAACGAAAGCCTTATGGACTCAGGCAAATGCCTCATCAAGCCGGAAAATTCAAGGGGATTCCCAAAGCCTAAACCCCATCATTTGATCCTATTCATTCCCATCTTCTCAGAAAATTATCTCCACTGTCACTCCCCCCCCTCTCTCTCTTGCCCTCTTTCCCCCTTTACTTTTTTCCTATCTATTAGTTCTTTCTTTCCTTGCTTCATACAACCACATCCATATCTTCCCTGCCTTAAAAAATACACCTCATTTGATCCTGTTATCCCCTCCCACATATTGTACACATATATACACACATGTAGTATGTATGTGTGTATATATTTGTGTGTGTGTACATATCTTTCTACCTGTCTACCTATCTACCTGTCTATCTGTCTTATCTATCTGTCTATAGTCCTCCATTAGATTGTGAACCCCTTAAGGTCAGGGACTGTCTTTTGCCTTTCTTTGTATCTCAGTGCTTAGCATAGTCCTTGACACTTAGTAAGTACTTAATAAATGTCTATTGGTTGACTGATTCTCCAAGGATTTATCCTTGAGAAAGCTGTCTGTACTTGGTACTTCCACTTTCTGGCCTATAACACTCTCCTAAGTCCACTGTACGCTGAATTCTAACTTCCTCATTTGATAAAAACAGTATTCTTTTTAATGTAAAAAATTGCATAGACCACTGCCTCCAAGTGGTAGTAGTTCTATGATTGATAAGAAACCATGATGACAGAAGGTTACAATGGATTCAATAGTGTTTTATAATGAGTTTGTATTTTACTAATCACAGTAACATGTACTTCTATTTGACAAATAACCATACACATGTTGACAAAACTTATTTAGTTTGCAGGAGGTCTGTGTACTTCTCTGTGACAACAAGGCATTGAGTAGGAGTTGATGTGACTCTTCAGATTTCAGAAACTGAGATTTTGGTGGAAGCATTAAAAGCTTCAGCTTTAAGCCTGGTGTCACACCCAGCTTGTCTCATTTAGATTTCAATGCAACAAGTGCAGAAAACCCACTCTGACACACACACATTGTGGCGAGAAAAGCATGAGATGTATTTAGTACTTTTATCATATAGTTTTGGGTGCTCAGAATAAAAATGTAGTCAGCAGTCAGGTGCTAGGTGGTGCAGTTGATAGAATGCTGTAAAATGATGACTTTGTGCAACTCTGCCTCAATTAATTCGAATTCACAAGCGAGTTTGAAACGTCTCTATTTTCCCCCTTCTAATCTCCTCCTTGTTTTCTCTTTTCCCTTTCTGTAAGTGTTTTCCTGACGACTGTAAGCATCTAGGAAATAAACAGAGTTGTAATTTTTTTAACTAGACTGTTTCACTCGTTTGTTGTTGCTGTTCAGTTATTTCAGTCATGCCCAACTCTTTGTGACCCCATTTAGGGTTTTCTTGGCAAAGATACTGGAGGCTTTGCTATTCCCTCCTCCATCTTGATTTTATAGATGGGGAAACTGAGGAAGACAGGGTTAAGTAGCTTGCTGAGAGTCACATAGCTCATTAAGTGTCAGGCTGGGTTTGAACTCTGGAAGATGTTCAAACTTTTATCTTATTAGTTGAATCCTGGGAGCTTAACACAGTGCCTGGCACATTGTAGGTGCTTAATATTTATTATTCAGACTTCAGGCCTGGCACTCTGCATTATGGTGCCAACCAATATTTACCCACTTTTAAACTTAAGCAAGGCTTTGGTTAATGTTAAGTTTCTTCTATTCTAACACGCTCCTGACTTTTGTTCAGCCTGTACCACTATGATCTCTTCACATATTTTGTTGTTTTAGCTTATTGTTCTTCCCTCTCTCCTTGCTCTCCTGCATATGTCCCTGAAGATCTCCGTTCTACTTTCCTAGTGAGTACAGACTGACATCTCTTCTGTGACGGCTTTTCCATATAGAGTTGCCAACTTTCATGTCTTAATTTTGTCATTATTCCTTCATTTTCTTTGACTGATACTCAGACTTTTCCTTGTTTCTACAACTGTAATCCTTTTAGATAGCTTGGGCCTGCACTGTTAAAACAGATAGGGATAATAGAACATCTTGAGGATAGAGTCTATGTTTTCTGAAAGCCTAGCACATAATAGGTTATTAATACATGTTTGCTAAGTTTAAGTGTACAAGCTCCTATAAATTTTCAGTTTTAAACTTGTGATAAATGTATTCCTTAATCAGTCAACCAACAAACTTTAATAATCATCTACTATGTGTCAGTAAGCTCTGGGGTGTTCAAGGAGAATAGGCACCTCTGTAGGGCTACTTATCCACCTTTGGTGTCCTGTGCTACTTAACTCTCACCTATATATAGCCCTAAGAAACTGTAGCACGCTCTGTGGTTATGCCATGGTAAACCATCTAGGCAGATAGGCTAAACCAGGTTGAGGTTAAATGACATGCCTCAACCCCATTGGTGAGTTAGGGAGTTATCTACTCCAAGTGTATGGAGACTTCCCTCAGGTTGAATGGGCAGATTGGTCAGTCGTTGAAGGCACTGCATCCCAGGTCATTGCCAATCATCTTTTGCTTTTGTCTTGCCACTGGTTTTTGATGACTCTGGAAGAGAGAATGAGGCTGATAACTTTGTGTAGCTCTGTCTTGTTAAATCCAATTTATTTGCAACTCAAGACATCACCCCATGATGTCATTGGTCCTCTTAGAAAACAAAGATGTACAACAATCCATAATAAACCTTTATTAAGCACCTACAATGTGCCAGGCACTGTGTTAAGCTCCCAGGATTCAACTAATAAGATAAAAGACAGCCCCTGTCATTAAGGAACTTGCAATCTAATGTGAGATCGAGATAAGGATGGAACAGTACTGAATGGCATCTCCTTCAGAAAGAGCAGCAGATTTTGAGGGGAATGAGCTGAGTCCAGTTTCTGCCCTCTGTAAAAGAAAGGATTGGGAGGAGTTTGGTACTCCATCCCCCAGCTCTCCAATCTGAGGGGAAAGGAGACTGAGGGAGGTGGTATGTAAGGTTTGAGTTAGAAGCATGGTGATGAGATTAGAAGTTATGAGCTTTCCTGGGAAGGGCATCTGGTTCCCCAGAGCTGAAATTAGACTGGGTAGCAGATGTAGAGTGAAAGATACAAAGACAGAAAAGTAAAATAGTTCTTACCTTCAAGGAGCTTACATTCTAACGGAGGAGACATTGTGCCTATATGTATAGGATATGTGTGTAGAGGAAGGGGTCAATGAAGACCTAGTTTTCAGGCCTTTAAGAGGAGGCTCTATATTTTATAAAAGACCCACAGGGTCAGCCATTTTCCTTGTTTCCTTTAAAAGAAAGGTTAATAAATAGCTTATGCTCAGCCAGTTTTGTTTCATTTCATCAAATGTGTGTTACCATGTTGTGAACAAACACATTTATCTAAATAAATGGTAAATAGAAATTGGGTATGATGTATAGATTAGACTAGTTGATAGAATGCAAAAGAGTAAATTAATCATTTAACTCAGGAGCAAGATCAAATCTCAACCAAACAGAGAAAGAAGTCTGTTCTTAGCAATTTTTGAAGGTACACTTGAGTGTTGGGAATCAAGGGACATGTTGGGAGGGTGACTGGCTTCCCTCATTTGTTCATGAATAAGGGACCTACCTACCTACCATTAGCTATGCAAAAGTTTATGCCTTCTCTCTCATTTCATATCTCTCAAATTTCACTTTTCTTTGCATTTCTGCAAATCTCTCTTCCATATATAGCATCATAGGCTTAGGGGTATGTCAGGCAATCGGGAATGATGCCTTCCTCTGATGTATTCAGTGCACAACATCCCACGGGAAATGGGGTAGAGATGTTATGTAAACAAAATGAATTCAAGGCAGTTTGGGGAACACGGGCACCAGCAACTATGGAGAATGAAGAAAAACTTCGTACAGAAGCTGTCCCTTGAGCTGAGTTCTGAAGGAAACCAAAATTCTAAGAGGTGGAGATGAAGAAGGAAAATATTCCAGATGTGGGTCCAGCTTGTGCAAAAGTTTAGAAATGGGATGTCCTGTGGAAGAAAAAGCAAGTAGTCTATTATGGCTGGATAAGCTTCATGTGGCGTACAGCACTCAAGTGTGATCACAACCAGATTAAAATGTAATTAGGAAATGTTTTTTAACCATTAATTCTCTTATTTATTATATTAAAGTTCTTAATCAAATAAGGACTCTTTCACTGTAAAATAATAAATCATTTATGGGACAGTTTTTTAATATTAGACATATTTTGACATTAGTCATGTTGTAAAGAAAAATTAGAACTCAATGGAAAAACCATAAGAAAGGGCAGAGTCAAGGTGGCAGAATAAAGGCAAGGACTTCCTGAGCTCTTCTCCCAAACCCTCCAAATACCTTTTAAAAATGACTAAACAAATTCCAGAGTTGCAGAACCCATGAAAGAGGGAGTGAAGCAAATTTCCAGCCCAAGACAACTTTCAAGGTCAGCAAGAAAGGTCTATTATACCTGACTGAGAGAAGAGTCTAGGGCAGACTGTGCCAGTCAGTGCAGACTGGGCTCCAGAAAGCCCAGAGCAGCCTTCGGGTGACGGAATTGCTGGCAGCTGTGGCGGTTTCTGGACCTCTTGGCCCATAGACACCAGGGGCAACTGAGAAGGTGAGCAGGAAGGATCTGATGCATCAGGATGGGAGTGGAGCGCAATCTAGTGCAGGCCCCACTAGCACAGCCTGGCCCCAGCAGGCTAAGAGCAGGCCTTGGGAGTGACTGAATCAGCAGCAGCAGCAGTTGAATACAAAGGGATGATATCTGAAAAATAAAATTTAAGGTGTGAGAGAGGAATGTAATGAGAGAAAGAGAAAGGGAGAGGTAGAACGGGGTAAATTATTTCATAAAAAGAGGCAAGAATAATCTTTGACAATGGAGGGGAGAAGCTGGCTGCTTCCACCTGCCTAACTGGAGTTGGCCCTCAACATTACTGTTTTGTTTAGTTCTGTGATGTCAGGCAGATCATGAAGGCTATCAGGTCCATACTTTATCTAGCGTTCCCGTTTCACACTGGATGGGCTGTACACTCCCTTGTACTTAGTTCCCTTTGCATCTCTACCATCAGGGTGAGTAAGAATTCTGGGTGCTTTGTTTCCTGCATGTCATGGAGAGTCGTGAGCCAGCATCTGGTTGGCCCAGGAGCAGCTGCATGAAGCTGGCTGCTTCTACCTGCCTAACTGGCTTTGGCCCTAAACAGAGGGGAAGAGGAGCGAGTGAACCTTATTGGCATCACAATTAGCTCAGAGAGGGAGTAATATACACACTCAGTGGGGTATAGAAATCTGTCTTAACTTACAGGAAAATAGAAGGGGGAGGGAGTGTAATGGTAATCAATTTGTTTGATCAGATACTTAGGGTTAAGTAGATCCTAGTAACTTAGGGCTAAGTATAGAACTCTGTCCATTGATGAAAAGGTGTGAATTCCCTTGTTGACGTGGAAGAAGGCTATTGGCTGAGACACTCCCTTGTGGACTTGGGAGAAGGCCAGTGTTTATAAGGAATAATTTTTACAGAGACAGACAGATTTTGGATTTGGCTCCTCCAAGAAGCTGACTGAAGACATGAACAGGATGGGACTTTGTTTGCTGGTGGCCTGGCTGATCCTTGAGTTCCAGGCAAGAGAAGTCCTGAAGGGTTTGAGGTGTGCTGAACCCTATGAACTTCAGTGTGTGCCGGGGATTGCCTTGAGGACTGGACAAGGAACTGCGAGCTGTTCATCCCTGAGGACTGGACGAGAACCTGTCAGCTTTCTGCTCTTGAATCTAGGTGATTGTCTGGCAGATTCAGGAGGAAGCTGGGACCAGGGAAGAGGATCCAGGGAATCAGAGAGACCACCCAGAGTCAAAGTGAAGAAAAGGCCTCCCTTGGACTAAACTGAGGTTTGTTGGAAATCAAGGGGTGGAAGGATTGTGTGGTTGTCTAAGAACTTTATTTGGAAACTAAAGTTAATGGTTGCCCCATGAGTGGAAGATCAGTATATTGTAAATTGTTGATTGAATCAACTCCCTCTTATAGAAACTAGGTCATTCCTTTTGTTGATTGATTGAATCCCTCTTAGGGAAACTAGGTCATTCCTTTTGTTAATTGATCGATTGAATCTTAAACAGTGAAGCTGCTTTCTCCCTTAGGGAAACCAACTGATTCTTCTCTTGTTCCTTGTTCCTTTCTATAATAAGATATTTTGTTCTGAAGATTGTATATAATATTGTGAACTGTTGAAACTGTGAACGTTGTACTGAATCTGATTTTGTAATGGAATAAACAGAGTGTTCACTAATACTGTGTAATCCGAAAGAAAGAAAAACCACAAGAAAGAAACAAAAAAAAATAAGAGAGCAAATATTATGCTATGATCTGTATTCAGATTCCGCAGTTCTTTTTCTGGATGTGGATAGCATTTTCCATCATGAGTCATTTGGAGTTGTCTTAGGTCCTTGCATTAGTGAGAAGAGTTAAATCTATTAAAGTTAGTCATAGCACAATGTTGCTGTTACTGTGTACAATGTTCTCCTGATTCTGCTCACTTCACTCAGCACCAGTTCATGTAAGTCTTTCCAGGCTTTTCTGAAGTCCACCTGCTATTATTTCTTATGGAACAATAGTATTCCATTACCTTCATATACCACAACTTTTTCAGCCATTCCTTATTTTTTTTTAATCTCTTTGGTATCCATACCTAGTAGTGATATTTTTGGATCAAAGAGTATGCAGTTTTACAGCCTTTTGGGCATAGTTCCAAATTGCTCTCTAGAATGGTTGTATCAGTTCACAACTCTACCAATAATGCATTAATGTTCCAAATTAATTGGGAAATATTTTTTAAAAATAAATTGAAATACAAGAAAACACAATTAATATAAAATGTAGTTTTCTAAGTCCATGTGGCTCACAGGGTTGCTTATATATAGTTTATATTTTATTTGAGTGTGACACCACTGGATTAATATGTAAGATGTCTGCAAAGGTAGGAAGGGGCCAGAATGTGAAGAGCTTTAAATGTCACATGGAAGAGTTATTCTAGAGTTAATAGGGAGCAACTGGAGTTTATTGGGGGTTAAGATGGGGAAGGGTTTGCTTGCCAGACTTAGGCTTTAGGAAGATTGCTTTGATGGCTGTGTGGATGATGGATGTGGCAAGTAGATTAATTATGAAGCAATTGTAGTCATCTAGGATAGAGATGATGAGGGTCTGAACAAGACTGGTGGCTATATGAGTGGAAAAAATGGGATGTATGTGATTATTATTGTGGAGGTAGAAATAATAAGACCTGACAATTTATTGATACGGAAAAAGGAAGAAAAAGAATTTGAGGATTGAGATCACTAAGATCACTAATTGTGTGGTAACTGGAAGGATGGTGGTATCTTTGACAGAAGTAGGGACATTTGGAAGAGATGTAGGTTTGGGGAAAGGGAGAGATAACCAGTTCTGTTTGTGTTTGAGATATTAAAGACTAATAGTCCAAAATATCAACTAGGTAATTAGTGATATAGCACTGGGGCTCAGGATTGAGAGTAGGGCTGGATAATTAAACCTCTGACAACTGATGTGGTTGCCGGGCAAGATAGCATAGACAGAAAAGGGAAGAGGACCCAGAACAGAGACTTGAAGTACACCAGCAGTATGGGTGTGCCATGCCTGAGGACGAGTGCTCAGGCAGGTAGAGAACAAAATAAAATAAAATAAAACAAAAAAAACCAAATGGCCAAAAAAGCCCAGAGAAAAAGAGTGTATCTAGAAAGATGAAGTGTTAAATGGTCAGGTGTTCTAGAGAGCTAGCTAGCTATGTGACCCTTGGGAGCTTGGGGCCATAGAGCATTTAGCAATTTACTGTTCAAAAACTTATACTGAGTCATGAGACCAGGGGCATCAACCAGTAGGACTTGGCCATATCTCAGAAGGCCAGATTTGGACAACTTGACTGAAGAAGCCAAGCTTGCAGTGAAGAGTCTTAAGTTTTAGTCCCTGCCCTGATAGCAATTTTTGTTTTCTCCTCTGTACAATGAGGGTTTTGGAAAAGGTGGTCTCTAAGAGAGAAATGCAAAGAGAAAAATTAATGAAGGTGATCTCTTGAGAGAAAGAAAAAGAGAAAACAAAAGACAAATTCTCTAACTCTTTTAACAGCGTAAATCTGAAATCTGGCTCCATTTAACTTTAAGGCATCACAACCTTCAGATCATAGAAGCAGATTTAGAGCTGAAAAGGTCCTCAGATGTCATCTAGTCCAACCCTCTCATTTTACAGGTGAGGAAACTGAGGCTCTGAGAGGTAAGTGAATTGGCCAGTGGCAGAGCCAGGAATTAAATCCAGGTCTCCTGACTCTAAATCCAGTGTTCTGTTATCTGTACCATGATGTTTCCTAGACTTAATTTTAGTATGATATTGATTGAAACAATAATATTTACTTAATAAATATTAATAATAAATAACAACACAGTATAATTATTATAATTATTAATAGTATTTGAAAATTATAACATTTATTTCTATAGAGTTTTAAGGTTTGTAAAGAACTTTACAAATATGATCTCATTTGATTCTCACAACCCTTGAAGGTAGGCGCTTTTATTTTTATTTATTATCCTCATTTTGCAGATAGGGAAACTGAGGCAGACAAAGGTTAAATGATAAAGTGTCCAAGGTCAGATTTGGATTCGAGTCTTCCTAACTCCAGGTCCAGGGCTCTATTCACTGCATCACCTAGCTGTTTCTACTTTTTGTCATCTTTGCCAGTTTTCTAGGTATAAAGTGAAACCTTCTAGAACTGTTATGATTTGCATTTTCTTTAGTTATCAGTAGTTTGGAGTAAATTGGTTTAGGGAAGTCCTAGTAAAGAACCTCCCCCTACTAATGCAGATTGGTCACTGTTCTGAAACTTACAGCCTTAGAGAGGGCTTAAGGGACTATCCCAGGGTTATATGGGCAATAAGTATGTGAGATGGGACTTGAACCCACTATGGCTCTGAGGCCAGCTCTCTACTCACTATTTCATTTTGTTTCTTATGAATGGAAATTGTTACTTAAAAGGTGCCCTAGGAACCTTTGTATTATAAATACCACAAGCATACTCTTCTGTAGCATATGACATAATTAACCTAAAAATATGAACTCAGGATAATGAAAACAATACCTTCCTCAGGAATGTATAGATTCTCTACATTGCCCCATATCAACATTCTTGGACGAGACAATTATATTATAATTCTATGAAATAAAAAGAAAAAGTGTATAGATCCTAATTATTACATTAATCTGAGAATTATGGAGTTGTTTTCATTTCCATTTTATAACACTTAGATAATGCAGCTGAACTGACTGAATCTAAAATAGGTCTGCTTTCATTTTACATCCCAAATTACACTTTTCCTCCTTTAAAATACATGGCATTCAAACAGCAAAATCTAATCAGGGTCCTGAAACCTGCCAGCACTCTAAGGGTAGACAGAGTGAAAGAATTGGAATCTACCAGCAGTAACCAAGGAAAGCAAGGTCAGGACCAAACAGGGCTTGAGCCACCACAGTGCGAGAGGGAAAAGCCAGGTATTGATACTAAATGCCAAATCAAGAACTAAAGCTAGAGATATGAGTAAACAAGAGAAGTACAAGGCAATATAAAGAACTATTACGGAGTCAAAGGATATGAACAGGAAGTTTTTGGAAGAAGAAATCAAAGTATTTATAGTCATATGAAAAAATGCTCTAAATAATTATTGATTAGGGAAATGCAAATTAACACAATTCTCTGGTACCATTTCACACCTATCAGATTGGATAAAATGACAGAAGGGGAAAATGACAAATGTTGGAGGGGATGTGGAAAAATTGAGACCCTGCTGGTGGAGTTGTCAACAGATCCAGCCATTCTGGAGAGCCTCTGGAATTATGTCCAAAGAATTGTAAAACTGTGTATACCATTTGACCCAGCAATACCACTATTAGATTTGTTTTCCAAGGTGATCAGGGAAAAAGGAAAAGAACCTACATGTTCAAAAATTTTCATAGGAGTTTTCTTTGTGGTGGCAAGGAACTGCAAATTGAGGGGATGGCTATCAATTGGAAAATAAATGAATAAGTTGCAGTATATAATTGTGGTGGAATGCTGCTGTGCTTCAAGAAATGATGAGCAGATTGATTTTAGAAAAATATGGACAGATTTGCATGATAGAATGCAGAGAGAGACAACCAGAAGAGAATGTTGTATGTAGTAATAGCAGTATTATTTAAAGAGTAACTATGAATTTCCAAGCTGTTCTGAGTAATTTGAATATTCAGATCAACTACTTATGAAGGAAAATGTTATCCACTTCCAGAGAAGGAACGGATATATGTTTTCTATGGTTCCATATATAAATCCATATTAAATGTTGGCTTTCTCTAGTATGGGGTTGGGAGGAAGAGAGGAAAGGAGGGAGAAAACTCAGAACTCAAAGTGTTACCAAAAAAAATACATATAGAATTTTAAAAAGAAAAAAAAGAACTATTATGGCTCAAAAATAGACCAAAAGAAAAACCCAGAAGAGATAAAACCACAGTTACAACAGAGTTTCATAGAAGAAAACAACTTGGCTATAAGGACTACAAGAATGCCTAGAAGAAAAGAAGCAAGAGATTATAAATGACAGAAAAGCTATGGAGGAAAGATTTGAAAGGAAAATTAATATTTTAGGATAGATGGTAGTAAACTTACCCAAGAAACAGGCTCCCTAAAAATTAAAAGAGTCAATAACTCCATGAAACAATAGAAAATATTAGAACAAAATCAAAGAATTGAAATAATAGAAGAAAATGTAAGGTATCTCCTATCAAAGACAATTGACTTGGAAAATCGGTCAAGAAAAGATAAATTAACAACCATCAACATTGACACACACATGGCATGATCTCCTATTTAACAAATTGGAGATCCTGTACTTAGGAAGGATTTAATGAATTAAGGGATCTCTGATATACAGTCCAGAATCCAAATCCCAGGCAATTCACTTGATCAAACAATATGAACAAATAGTTCTCAAAGGAAGAATAGCAAAGCATTAACAAGCACATGAAGGAATGTTCCAAATCACTAATAATAAGAGAAGCGTCAAATGTGAGGTTTTACCTCACATCCCACAAATTGGCAAAGATGACCAAAAATTGCAAGTCAGTGTTGGAAGAGTTGCAGGATGATAGGCACGTTGATGCTTATTGATGGAGCTACACATTGGTACAACTATTTTGGAAAACAATATGGAATTTTTCAAATAAAATCCATATAAAATTTCCATACTTGTTGACCCAGAGATTCTGTTACCTGACTTATACCCAAAGAAAGCCACTGATAAGAAAAAAATCCTATGGTGACACCAAAATATTTATAGTATCAAATTGGATCCCCAAAAGATATCCATTGACTAGGGAATGACTAAACAAATTGTGGTATATAAATAATGGAATATCACCGTGCTCTAAAAAATGACAAATGGGATGAATACAAAAAAGCATGGAAATGTCTATATGAATTGATACAGAGTGAAGTAGACAGAACCAAGAAAATAATAGACAATTGCTATGATGATGTAAATGGAAAGAATTATACATATACACACACAAATAAAAAATGAATGTTACAAAATTAAAAGGATCAAGCAGGACTCAAAAATGAAGAGATATTAGAGGGCACCCGCACCCCCCAACTCACCTTGCCCAGAGATGGGAAGGCCATAGATCTTACACATTGCACATGTTTTCAGACTTTTTCAATATACCGATCAATTGTGCTGTTTTTTTCCCCCTCTCTCTATCTCAAAAATACTCTTTGTTATTTGAGGTGGCTCTCTGAGAAGGAAAAAAGAGGGATTACGGGAAAAACAATGACAATGAAAAGACAGTAATAATTTTTTTTTTCTGAAAAGGCAATGGGAAACCAGACTTGGTGTTATACTCCTATTGTTCCTGATGCTGGGGAGACTGAGGCTTGTGAATCACTTGAGTTCAAGAGTTCTGGACTGCAGTAGGGCTAAAGCTGATCATCTGTAGTAGATCTGGCCCCCTAGGATCAGTGAGCTATCAGACTACCTAATGTCAGAAAATAAGAACAGATTAAAGCTTCCATGATGATCTGTATTGGGATTAGAACCATAAATGGGCAGTTAGGTGGTGCAGTGGATAGAACACTGAACCCAGAGTCAGGAAGACCTGAGTTCAAATCTGTTTTTTTAGAGCTGTATGACCCCTGAGTAAGTCATTTAACCCTGTTTGCCTCAGTTTCCTCATCTATAAAATGAGCTGAAGAAGGAAACAGCAAACCACTCCAGTATCTTTGCCAAGAAATCCCTAAAAGGGAGTCATGAAGAGTTGAGCATGACTGAAAATGTCTAAAGAACAGCTGCTGTACCTTCAGCCTGAGTGAGGAGACCCAGTCTCCCCTTCCTCCATGTAAAGTACTTTGCAACCCTTAAATAGCGATATGAATGTCAGGCATTGCTATTTTCATGCAAGCTGACAATAATACTAATCAAACCAAGTGGGTTGAAGGTATGTAAGGTTGCAGTTAGAGAGAGAATGCCTACTAAACTATGTGTCAGGTATCATTTGAGTTGCAAGAGCCCTTAGAGGTCATCTAGTGTAGCCCATGCATGAATCCCTTTTGTTACATCCTTTTCCCTAGCTTCTCCTCCATGAAGGGATTTGTGGAGGCAGAGATATGAAGAAGGAACTTAAGCCCTGAAAGGATCATAAATCAAGCAGTTGAGTCAAACAGGCACTTAATTATGGGTGTGGTTCCCTCGCCTTCAGATGTACAGGGACACAATGATGACAGTGGTCTGGGCATTCACCAGGCTGGTCCTCCATTTGAGAGCCCCGGGCTCCTGGGTCCCTGCCCTTGTAGCTGATTATGGTTGCTGGTCAGAATCACATTCATTCAGAAGGTGTACTGGACTGCAACTACCCCTTTTCGACCACAAGGATACTGTGATTAGTAAAGTTTGCTAACCTTACACACTGGGATTAGATGAAATTTGCTAAATTGATACTCTGCTAACCTTGCATTCCTATCCCTAAAGTCAGTTGTTGGGTACATAGGAACATAGGATCGACCAGGGAACAAAAATGGAGTCATTTCTGTCAGCTAGGGATCATCACTCAAAGACTGAGATAGTATTATGCCACAAATTACTGCAGGACTAGGACCCTTAAAGAATCATGGCACAGAAAAGGCACTGAGTTAAACTTGTTTTAGTGGAAAGAACCTTGGAGTTGGTTTAGGTCCCAGCTGTGCTGGCACTCACTGTGTGACCTTAGACAAATTGGGTAGGTTGCAAGTGGGTAGGCCGCAAATGGGTAGGCCTGCTACCCTAGTACAGGAACTTAGTACCACTTGCCTGGACTTGATATAGTTTCCTGATTGGATTCTTTTTTTTTTTTTTAATTTTAATTTATTTTCTTGGTTACATCATTCATTTCCACAAGGTTTTGAGTTACAAATTTTCTCCCCTTTTTGCCCCTACCCCCCAGCCCAGAACATTGATCCCACTGTAAGACCC
>JAQQSW010005871.1:0-14081 GCA_028646575.1 Pseudocheirus occidentalis | reverse complement strand
TGAAACATCCCTTTTTAAAAAATGTGGTTTATTTGTGAAAAAAAAATCTAGTCATTAATTATACCTTTATGAAGAAGTTTAGCTTATTTTAATTTTGGCCCCTACCTACTGCCAAGTTGTGTAGGTCTGATATAGAACAACAGTTTACCCTGTATACAAAGATAAAGTCAAAGCTAGGGTGTTTGGGTTTATCAAACGCTAGATTACTATGGTCATTTATTACTGTATTTTGTGTGCCTTATGTATTTCACTGATCTACCCCTCTATTTTTTAGCCAGTATCAGATAGCATTTTCTCATGAATTTCCAATTGGACTTGCTCTACAAGGTAGATCCTATGTAGGCATTTCCAACTCAACATGTCCAAAGCAGAACTCATTACTTTCCCCCCGCAAAACCCACCTTATATCTGAACTTCCTTATCATTGTCAAGGGCATCACTATCTTTCTAGTTACCTATGTTTAATATCCTTGGTGTCATCCTGGCTCTTCATTCTCACCCCAGATATTTAATTAGTTTTCAAATGTGGTCATTTCTCCATTCAGAACATCTTTTCCATTGAGCTCCTCCTCTCCATCACACAATCTCCCTAGTTCAGGTTTCTAATCCTACCTTCCTGTGACCACAGCAATAGATTTCTCCTAGCTGTTCTTTACACTTCCAAGTTTCTCCCATTTCCAATACATCTTCTATCCACCGGGGTCAAATTCCTATTGAAACTGCCTCCCCAGACCTCAACACTATACTTCTCGATGCATGACGTTACATTGCTGACTTGAACTCAACTTGCACTTTATACACCACACCCCATGCTCCCCCCGCCCAGGCTTTTTCCAATGAAGTGTTGTGACTATCTTCCTGTGTCTCTCCTATGTCTATAGAAAAAACTCTGGATTTGGGACAAGAAGAAAAGGGTTCAAATCTAAACCCTGTTACCTTCATTTCCCCTGCCTAGACCTCCATTTCCTTCTTCATCCGGTAACAGTGTGTTGAGACTGCATGGCCTCTGGGTTACCCTGCAGCTCTAGACCCGAAGATCCTATACGTCTTTAAGCTGCGTGTCTCTCATTTTATTTTCATCTAGAGGGCAAAGAGATTTCCATCTCTAGAACAATATGTATAATATCTAGCACGACATCATGTACAAGAGAGTCTCTAGTAAATATTTTTTGACAGTATTGATGCTGATGCCGGTAGTTATTACCACCAACTGAAATGTCAAGCTGATAAATACTTAACCTTTAAATTCCTTTAAATTAAAATTTTAAACTTTAAATTCCTTTTGGCAATAATCTTTCTTTGAAGATTAGAAAATATTTTTAACACCAAGAAGCTTCCGTTTCTCTCGTATTTAAAGTAACTGGTCTTTCCCGAATAGAGAATTCTACATGCTAAATACTATTTGCTGATGACACTGTTTTCTTATTGCTTGTTTTTGTGGCATCAAAGTATTGTACATTAATAGTTAACAAAGCTACTGCATGATATACGAATGAAGTCTTGTATTAAAAAAAAGTACTCAGACTGTATTTACAAAAGAATCTGTACCATTAATTATTCAGCATTTGGATCTGACCAGAAACCAGACCGTGACTTTATAATGATCTGTTTAGATGAACTGCTTAATGTTCTGCCGAAAGACTCGGAGCAAGCTGAATGAGTTTCAAACTAGTGACAGTACCATAGTTCCCCTCTGTTTTTGATCAGCGCAGGGCTTTTAATGTAAAATCTGCTTCGATTTCACTAGTGGTTTGAATATGTTTACTTAAACCAAAAATATTTTGCATTTCAATGATTATTACATATTACAGAACTGAATGGAGTTTAAACCAATGCATTATTCATAAAGCTAAGACAAAAAAAAAAACCCAAAGCTGTGCACTTCTTTCAAAGTCTTTCAAAGACGTTAAATTACTAAAACATACCATATCTATGCAGGAAATATCTGACTGCTTTTCTTATAAAACAAGTTTCTTTGTGTCAGATTGGGTTATGTCAAAAATTCAACACCAAATGGCTTTTGTTTATAATTAAGGCAACCATCGATTTAAGGACTATTGTCCATTATACTTCATCTCTACATAAAAAAGTAATTTAAAAAATTAAAATTCCCTTGAAATGATAAGACAAATGAAAATGTAAGTGGCTTCCCATAATAGCAGCGAGCTGACCCTTTGGGGAATGGCTGACTTTCTCAATTCATGGCATTCAAAGCTCATTCAAAAGTGTTCATTTGGAATGCAGATATCAAAGATGATGCAAATGTTCAAGAGAAAATTAAGAACTTACCAGATGTTCTAATCCAGCCTTGATGTTCCCAGAATCCCTGTAACAGAAGAACAAAAGTTCTAAATAGTTGCTAAACCCTTGTCTCCAGTGATTTGTTTACCTTGGATATATTTAAAAAGAAAGTCTTGTTTTTCTAACATTTCTATTTTTACATTATAATGCAGAACAATTTCCATTAAAGGAAGAATAACGATTAATATGGACTCAATAATTCATCTAATAAGTGATATTTCATCTTTCGATGATAGAAATAACTTAAAATGCCATTAAATTGCCCTACAGTATTTTTGTGGATGAGGAAAAGGAAAAAAAGAAATTATTCATTCTATTTTAGTAAATGACACCAAAAAAAGTTAAAAATCTGAAGATTCTTATTAGTAGCAATTTTTAAAAAATTAAAATAAATTTTTAGGGGCAGCTAGAAGGCATAATGTATAGAGTACCAGACTTGGTGTCAAGGAGACCTAAGTTCAAATCTGGCCACAGACACTTACTAGCCATGTGACCCTGGGCAAGTCACTTAACCCTGTTTGTCTCATTCTCTTCATCTATAAAATGAGGTAAAGAAGGAAATGGTAAAACCACTCAAGGATCTTTGCCACAAAACCCCCCAAACTGGGTCATAAAGAGCTGGACATGACTGAAACATGACTAGACAACAACAGATACACAACTCCTGCAGATTCTTATTAGAAGCAATTAAACAAACAAACAAAACTGGCCCTTTCTGAAAAATACCATAGACTGTCAAAGCGGCCCTGGGCATTGAGCCTGCGGTCTGACGCTCATTTCTACCGTGTTACTGTGCAAGCACAAGATGCCTGCTCTGCCGGTACATTAGGAACAAGGTGGGGTCAGGGGAGAAGAGGAAGGACTAAAGATGAAAGGTGCTTATTTAATGTTCCTTGCAACACATGATGCTTCTCATAAGAGTGGATATGCTGCTTAGTGATTTAAAAAGTCAACAGTAAAAAAGAAAATTAAGGTCCAGGATATGAATTAACACAGATTTCAAAACAATATGCTCAATTAACAGATTTCAAAACAGTTATGTGCCAAACTGTACTAAGGAGCAACATATAGAAAAATCCATGTCTGGTCTTTTTAGTGATATTAGTGGTGTTATTGTTAGTAATAGCTGCTGGCTGCCCTTTGCTCCCCAAGATGACTACAATGACATCCTTACTTTGGAGTCAATGTGCAGCATGTCTGACTGTGGCTGATCAGGCCAGTAAGAGTTCAGGTTGGGCACAAATAGGCTGTATGAACATTTGGAATGGAGATGGCTCTAAATCTGCACATCCCACATTTCTTTTGAGCTACTGGAATTCTGCTTTGCTCACAGAAGACAGCACCTTCTCTGACGTGGGCACACTATGCTGGGAGGTCCTATGCTAGTGTCTCCTGCAACTGATTCCAAAGTCCTTCAGAGAGACCTTAAGAATGCCCTTGTATTGCTTTTTCTGACCTCCATGTGAGCAGTTTTCCTGTGTGAGTTCTTTGTAAAATAGTCTTTTAGGCAAATGTATGTTTGGTATTTGAACACTGTGACCAGCCCATCAGAGATGTAGAGTTTGACTTCTGGAAGTTTTGCTCAAGAAAGGACCTCAATGTCCACTACCTTTTCTTGTCAGGTGATCTTAGGAATGTTTCTAAGACATATCAAATGGAAGCCATTCTGTTTCCTGGCATGGCGTTGATATATTGTCCAGGTTTCACAGGCACACAACAATGAGGTCAGCACAATGGCTCTGTGGATTTTCATTGTGGTAGTCAGTCTAATACTTCTTCTCTCCCACATTTTGCTTAAGAGTCTCCCAAACATTGAACTAGCTCTGGAAATGCATGCATCAATGTCATCATCAATGAGTACATTTCTGGAAAGTATACTGCCAAGGTAAGCGAACTTATCCATAGCATTCAAAATTTCAGTAATAATTACTCTCACAAAGCATTAAGGTTACTGTAGTTATGAGTAGGAAAGGATCTCCGAGATCAGCTTTAATGTAAGAAACGATGCACAGACGGGTGACCAGTTCAAGGTCCACAAAATGCTTTTCTTATAGTGAGCCTGTGAAGTGGATAGTCTAAGTGTTTATCATCCTCTTTTGCACATAAGGACACCGAGGCTAAGGGTAATTCTGTTGTGTGAATAGGCTGAGCTGAAAGCCAGACCTGACCAGTACTCTTTCAATGACACTGCTATAACTCATAGAAAACTAGATCTCTTTGTTTTACCTAAAATTACCATTGTGCTTTCATTGCTGAAAACACCTTTAAAAATAATAAGTGAGCTGCATTTACAGGGGCCAGGATGGTGCCAGAACAATGAATGCAGTCCCCTCTCTTGGTCTTGGGGCTCAACCCCACCTTTCTCTATATAGTTCCCTAAATCACAGTATCTATCTTAGCCTCCTCTTCTTTCTTCCCAAGTAGAGGCTGGCCTTCTCCCGTCGCTCTCTCCCTTCCTCCCTAATCTAGTCATCTGCTTCTTCATATCATTTTCATGGCCAAGACTCCCACAGTGAAGAACCCCTTGCAGGCTGCCCATGCTAAGCCTCACATTCCCATTTCTCCTTCAACTGCCTCCTGTCTCTCCTGCTCTCAGCACCCTTAGGGCTCTTACTTTAGAGGGAGCTTAGGATCTACAGTAGCAAGTCTCTTGTCCTTCCTGACATAAAAGAGCAGGATGGTGTGACATGGAGAAAGAAACACCAACATGGTGGCATTAAAATAAAAAAAAAAATACACGAAAATTTTCATCAATAAAAATTAAATAAAAAATTTTCAGAAAACAAACGACAATACCATAAAAAAAGAAAACCTACATTAAGATACTAAAAGCATTAAGAATGTGATAGCATCCTATCATTACATTACATTTTGTTGACTTTCTAAGCTGTCCTTTAGGTTTCAGGGCTTGAGGCACAACGTATTTTAATACTGAGAACAAGAGCCCTGCAGCCCTGCTACCCTGCCTGTTTTCTGGGTTCCAGTTACTTGGCAACATGGTTTGCTCAATGACAAAGGTTCAAACCTTAAAACACCTTGTTCTTTAATTAATAAAATATTGTTCACGCGCATGTGTATGTGTGTGTGCGTGCATGTGTGTGTGGGCATGGGTGGGGGTGAGGAGATTGATAATGAATCAGATTCTCATGCGGCATAGTACACACATTTAACTATCGCCAAGAGAAACTCTTAGAAACGAAATTACCTCCATCTAGTGACAGGACTGAAATAGTAACATACCAAATTACCATGTAGACAATATTATCTTTGTTACAATTAAAATTAAAAAACATTAATCAGTACAACATTCTCTGTAATAAATAAAACTATACAGAGGTGATCTTTGCTCTCTATGAATTCACAACTAAAGAGAAACTGCTAGAATAAACCAAAATTCAAAAGACAGAGAAAGAATAATATAAATATATGAGTCCAACACATGAAGGGATGACAAGTTACTTCTATTGTGCCGTATGCATGTCATGACATTTCATATTTATAACACTTGGTAGCACTGCAGCGGATGCAGTGCCAGGCCTGGGGTCAGGAAGACTTCAGTTCAATCCCTCCTTAACCTTGCCCTGTCGGCTTCAGCTTCCTCATCTGTAAGATTAGCTGGAAAACCAGGAAATGGCAGACTACTCTAGTATTTCTGCTAAGAAAACCATCTGAGTAGAGCAGAGCGGGACATGACTAAAGGTGACTGAACCACAAAAAGTCTGTTTTAGGGTTAAGGAGGGATGTAGTGTAAATCTTACTGAAGCATCACAAAATCTCTATGTCAGGAAGCCTAGATAATGAATGTAACAAGGGAGAGCCTTAGGGCTTGAAAAAACTGCTACTCTTTATGAAGCTAACATGATATTCAAAAATATCCTATCTAGCTAGGTTCTGATTAGTGTGAAGAAAGAACCCACGAAGCAGCTGTGCAGCATTTGAATTCAAACTGTCTATTTCCATGGCTTAGAGATATTCCAGGTTTGGTTCCAGATCACAACAATAAAGTCAATATTATAATAAAGGAAGTCATATGAATTTTTTGGCTTTCCGGTGTACCTATGCTGTATTTTATTAAGGGTGCAAGTGTATTATGTATAAAAAGCAATGTTCATACCTTAACTAATAAATACCTTATTGCTAAAAAATGCTAACCATGCTCTGAGCTTTAAGCAAAGTCATGTTGTTGTTGGTGTAGGGTCCTACCCTAAGGCTGATGGCTGCTGACTGGTGCTGATTGCTGAAGGCTGAGTTGGTGGCAATTTCTTACAATAAGACAACAATGAAGTTGACCACATCACCTGACTCTTCCTTTCATGAAGGATCTCACTGTAGCATGTAATACTGCATGGCAGCTGTTTACCCACAGTAGAACTTCTTTTAAAACCAGAGTCAATCCTCTCAAACCCTGCTGCTTCTTTTTTCAACTACGTGTATTCAATATTCTTCAATATTGTTGCTTTTCATGGAATAAGGAAGTCTGAAGAACAGGAGAAAGAGGCAGGGCCAGCCAGTCAGCAGAGCAGTGAGAACACACACATTTAGGAATTAAGTTTCTGTCTGATACAAGTACAGTTCATGGTGCCCCAAAATAATGAAAGATTACTGATGACACATCATCACAACAGATACCTTAATAATGATAAAGTTTGAATATTGTGAGAATTACCAAAATGTGACAAACACAATTTGAGCACAAGCTGTCAGAAAAATGGTGCCAATATACTTGTTCAACACAAGGCTGTCACAAACCTCCAGATGGAAAAAAAAGGTAAAACACGAAGCACAATAAAGTGAAGTGCAATTAGGTATGCTTGTGCCATGTTTTATATAATTATAACTGTGAACAATGTGAATTTGAGTACATGTGACTATTTCATGAGATTTATCATTCACTATTGTGACCTGGCTGTTTATGGACCAGGAGGACTAGAAAACATTAGGGACAGAAAGGATTTTACAGATCACTCACCTCTCCTACTTTACTGAGATTTCAACCATAGCAAGCTACTAGATGAGGCACATATTACATAAGGGGTGTGTGTGTGTGTGTGTGTGTGTGTGTGTGTGTGTGTGTGTGTGTGTGTGTGTGTGTGTGTTAGGGGTTGACGAAGTTTTACAAAGTCATCCACGCCAAGGTAGAAAAGTCAATTAGAGGAAATAGCGATGGAATTGGAGTCAGAAGACTGGAGTTCCAATTCTAGTTCTGCTACTCCTTATCTCTGTGCTACCCAGGGAAGTCCATTAATTCATCTGTTTCCTCATCTGTAAAATAAGAGGTTTGGAGTATATATGACCCTTAGGATCCCTTCCAGCTCTAAAATCCTATTAACTTCCTGAAAATAATCCTTCCTTGAGCATTGCTTTAGGCAGATTTAAAGCATTATTATCAGTAAAGAATTCTAAACAAGGGCCAGTATTATTTAAATAGGAAAGAAGAGATCATGATATTATGTGGTGATGCCAAAGGTCCTAATGAACTCAAAAGAAACAGGAACCAAGACACTGATGTCAAGTTGTTCCAAGCTAATGGTATAAAGCCTGTCCTCCTTAGTGGTCTGTCTCTTGTGCCGTCCCTGTCATGACTTCATCAATATTAGTGCAACTCCTTTTGCCCTGTGCTGAAAGCAGACTTAATTCAATTATAAGTCTCAAAACTGATAAAATGGTCCTGAAGTGGAAAATGGAAAGAGATTATTGGCAAATGAATAAAGATTTGTATTGAACTAACACACAGGAGTACAGCAGGTCTTTTTTTAATCATTCCCTGTCTTAAGTCTTCTGGGAACCATGAGTTTCCCTTCCCCTCATGCAGCACATCGATTTCTGAATTAGACTGCAATATTAAATAATTAATATACTTGCCATGATTGATGTTTTGCATTAGTTGAATATTAGGTTATCAATCAAAATCCACTTGGTTTAATGTAATAATATTGAAAAAGTGTCAAGGATTGTTCATCCAATTTGTAGTTGAGGCAGCACAGATAGTAATATCTGTGTACCACGAGTCTCTGAAGCAGGAAATGCAGAAGCTGACCACGCACGAGGCAGATGTGATGCATCCAACTAAGACGAGTCTGAGGGGGTTCTAAATAAACCTCGTGGCACCTGTCAGTTTCAGTCTCAAACTTCTCTCCAGCCTGAAGATGCTGGGCATCAATCATGCAATGACAGCCAGGGAAGAAAGATAACTAAGACACTTTTATTTCTGTTATGCCAATATTTAACTCTTTTTCTAACATTATCATCGCATTCAAAATTCTGAAAATGCAGCTGTGATATATCTGAAACTCCCTCAAAACATTTCTAACCAAGGTAAGATCTTTTGTCCTCAATCAGTTAATAATGTTAGGAATTCATTATTTGTTCAAATGTAAATTTCATGCAAAAATACTTACTGAATGTGTACTATGTAAAAAGCAACATGCTCAAGAGTTGCATAGAAATTCCATCCTGTCCTACAAGAAAGTAAGGTGTGTGTTGGGGTGGAAGAGAAGGGATATAAGAGAGGGCAGATGGGGGAAGGCTTACCATCATGGTGTGGGGGGTAGGGGAGAGAAGGGGAGAAAAGCTGTAACTGAAAATCTTGTGGAAATGAATGCTGAAAACTAAAAAGTAATTAATTAATTAGCTAACTAAAAAAAAAGAACACTGTGGAAAAGGAACCTCACTCACATGATGACCACAGGAAAACAGGCAAAATAACAATCCACAGTGGAATTTATTGGTTGAAAATAAAATTCTACCTAAAGTTAACTACTCTGCTCTCCGAAGTTACTATTTATCTACAGAGGTCAAAATATTAGCTGAGATAGCATGATGCATATTCACTTGAATGTTCTCTTCTAAAAATAAAAATTTCTCACAAATGAGATGCTCTTTTCTTTGTATATCAAGTATAAGTATTAATTTCCATATGGAAAAAAAAACTGTTGTATTAAAGGTTATTTTTTTTAGAAACTAAAAACATCCTAAAGCAGTTTCCAATTGGCAGCTAGGGGGCTCAGTGAACAAAAGAGTAGGGCCTGGGGCATGGAACACCTATGTTCAGATCTAGTCTCAGACACATGCCGGCTGTGTGATCCTGGGCAAGTCATTTAATCTGTGGGCCTTAATCCACTGGAGAAGGAAATGGTAAAACATTCCAGTATCTTTACCAAGAAAACTGCATGGACAGCATTGGTGTGCTATGGCACATGGGACCATGAAGAGCCAGACACAACAGAACAACTGAACAAGGGCCAAAAGCAGTTTCAAGAGAGTGAAGCAAACCCACACCACAGTCATGAGGGAAAGAAAAGCAACCTAAGATTTCAACCGGGAAGAAGTAGAGAGTCTGAAAATAGCTATAAAACAATAAAGGTGCCTAACAGAAAAAGCAAGAAGTTACTGATCTTACTGTCCAAGTTTGAATACTTATAATCAAAGTTTACCTATTCAAAACAATCATCGTCAGTTACTATATTAAACCAATACGGATACTAATATAAACAGAACTTAACAGCTATTGATACTACACTAAAATATTCTTTGGATATATGACAGTTAAAAACTAAAACGAGTTTGGCATTCTGTGTGTTATAAAATAAAGCTAAACTTAAAACTCTCTTATTTTTTCCATGGAGGCAAATATCAATGCTTTTTCTGAACTAAGCTCATTAGGGCCTGAGTGTCTCATATTCAAATTGGAAATAACCTTTGTTCCACTATTTCTTATATAAATTACGTAAGACAATATCTTGTATATAGTTAAAAGCTTAATAAATTGTTAAACTAGGGGTGGCTAGGTGGCGCAGTGAACAGAGCATCGGCCCTGGAGTCAGGAGGACCTGCTTTCAAATCTGTCCTCAGACACTTAACACTAGTTGTGTGACCTTGGGCAAGTCGCTTAACCCAAACTGCCCTGCCTTCTCCCCTCAAAAAAAAAAAAAAAAAGGGAAGAATAAATAAATAAATAAACAAATGAATTGTTAAGCTGATAACATTATATGATCACTTACTCCACTGAGGATAAATATCATTATAGATAATTTTAGTAGCACCTAAACCCCAATAATATGACAGCTCACTACAACCAGGTTTAAAAAAATAACAGGTTGTTTTCTTTTTTTAATGAGGATCCTCTTTGTTTTTACAAAAGCTAAGGCCTTCATATATTGTGGCTAGATTACTTAACAAAACAGATTTCAATATATTTCTATGTACAAAGTTCTAGAATTTCAAAGAATATCTAATAAAAATTAAAACTAAACAAGAACACCTTTTCTCCTCCTCCCCCCAATAATGAACCATCAGTGAGCCTTTGCTTGAAGACCTGCAGGGAAGAACCCATCCTTCCCAAGTAGACCACTCCACTTCTGTATAGCTCCTAATTACTGGCAAGTAACTGCTTTATGAAGTCAAGACTGTTTGTTTGCCACATCTATCCCTTGCTTTTTGTTCTGTTTTCTAGAACTAAGCAGAGTAAATTCAAGTCTTCTGCAAGCCCTCCAGATAATCACTTCTACCAGAAGTTACAAACTGAGTATCATGGTGAACTCCTAGGGAAACACAGTGATACTTGACGCCTGCTGGACACTATGCAAACTTCTCCACTTTGTATCATGCTAAGTTCCTTTCTAGAATGTCTGCAAATGTTGGTGTCCTAGGGAAGTTCAGAAAAGGTGAGGGCTGGGGGAGGGGAAAGGGGAGTTTTGTTTTGGAAAGGATGAGTTTGAGAAGTCTGTGGAACATCCAGGTTGATATGTCCAAGAGTTGGGGATGTGAGACGGCAAATCAGGAGACATGAGGCCTGCATATATAGAGTGGAGAATTCTCTGTATACATCTGTATACATATCTGAAAACATTTAAGAAATTTTCAATGTTCCTGACAACTCTGAAAAACAAGAAATTACATATGTGCTTCTGGCCTGCAATACTTAAGGAAGTTTCTTGAACATCCTGAACCAATGAAATCACAAATCAGAACCATTAATTATTTGATCCAATTTCTTAGTGGACCTCTAGACCACAAGGAGAATTGAGGAGAAGAAGTAAATAAAATAAATAACGCTGATCATCAGATTCAATGAAAAACTATCAAGTATCTATACCAGATTATCTCAGTGTGTGATAACAGCCCATCCATGGAACGTATATAGGGCAGAGGAGAGGAGGGTGACCACTTTGCAGAGAGGTTGTACACAAGAGTCATACAGCAGGTCTAAGTTGGACAAGATGGCTTTTGTGGTCTTTTTGGGGATTTGAGGAAATTAATGTGGCACCAATGTCTAGGATGATGTGGTGGAGGCAGAAAGCAAAGAGGTGGTCTGGTTTTTAAATTACTGAGATACTCTAGGTGAGGTGTAATGATGATGTGAACTAAAGCAGTAGCTGTGGGAATGAGAGGAGGGAAGAGATACAAGAGGTTGAATCAGTGATACCTCGGGACTGGTTAGACATGGTGCCTACTGGAGAGAGACGATCAAAGATTATAGGCTTAACTACAGCGGATTGGGAGAATCGTACTGTTTTTAACAGAAACACTAACAGGTTTCACAGAAAGGATTCAATGCTGAGTTTAGGAGCACTGAGAAGTTAATCCATTTGGAGTTATCTAGTAAGTTGGTAGGAATGTGGACCTCTACATACTTAAGAGAAATGCAGACCCTAAGTAACAGAGTAACAGTTTCATACATGGTATTCTTCTATTCTAAAATGTATATAGAAATGCTTATTTTATTTTGTGGTAAGTTCAGAATAAAAATAAAATGAAAGAATATGTAGGTCTTAAGTACATCACAGAAATATTCGATTTGAAACTCTAGCAACACAGTGTGAAAAGGAAATTGGTTAAAAGAACAACATTGACAAAAACAAAACAAAAAACCCCCAAAACCCAGAATACTGGAGAAATATTATCTACATGAAAGGTCTATAAGGAAAAAAAAAAGACCAGCAAAGGGAAAAGAAAAGGATCGATCAGAATGATAAAGAAAACTAAGAGTATATTAAGGAAAGGTCGAATAAGATGAGAAATGAGGTAAAAGTCTTTGTATTTGACAATGAGGGCATGACTGGTAAACTCTGAAAGTTTCAGTATTAGTAACTGATCACAAGCAATGAATAGTAATGAATTTAAATAATAATCTATTGGGAAGTTAATGAAAGGAAAAAATGAAAATAAAATACAGTGTGAATATACAGTTCAATATATTTCATCTCTTTCTCCAAAAATTCAAGTTAGGAAAGCATAAAAAACCAAGCACATAATAAAAATAAAGCATGTTCATTTTCAAGTGACAATCCCTTTGGTTGTAATTTCCTCACCTATGAAATGAAGGACTGAGTAGATAAGGAGAACTATGTTTATGTGACTACAGCATAAATCCATTACTTTGCTTACTACAGATAAATATGATGAAATAAATTATAATTCAAAACAAAAAAAGGTAGAGAACTAGGTATTTTCAATATCAAGCAGAGGCTGCATTATTTCACATAAATGAGCAAGGGTGTTTGTTTGACATCAGCTGACTAGATACCTAATCGTGCTGGTTCACTTTTAAATGATAAATAAATATTTTGGGTCAAATGTAAAAATATTCCCTCACCTTCACTCCTCCCAGCTTTTTCTAGAGCAACTAATGAATAACCAGTGAAACACTGTAGTAGAGTATTAGTCAAAACAGTAGGCTGAAGGTTCAGAGACAATGAGCTCCACAAAGCTCTGGTCTTCTCACTTGGAGCTCAGTCAGGGAAGCAGACATCACTTCCATACTGGATTAGGGCAGAGAATGTGATATAAAGAATGATTCTACTTTTGGGAAGACTGACTTGTCAGTAATTCTAGTTTCTATGTGCACCCACTTGGGAACAAGGCTAGATACAAGTCAAAGTTCCTTTTCTCTATACCATAAAACTTGTCGAGGTAAATGCCATTCCCTTGATGAAGTTTCCTCACCCACCCCTCCACATCATCATTTGCTTAACCAAAGGATGACTTTAATATCCACTGAAGGGCTCTTTTACAAAGGAGGATGCTGGACAGAAAAGAGCCTACCAAGCGTATATTAGTAAAGTGACTGCTAATTTGCAGCTAGGCAGCACCACAGTGTACAGAATGCCAGGACTGCAGTCTGGAAGACTCATTCCTGAGTTCAAATATCACCCCAAACACTTCCTAGCTGTGTGACCCTGGGCAACTCATTTAAACTGTTTGTCTCAATCCTTCGTCTGTAAAATAAGGTTGAGAAGGAAATGGAAAACCACTCTAGTATCTTTGCCAAGAAAACCCCTAATGAGAAATGACTGAACAACAACAAATTCACAGCAGAATTCTAAAGCACAATATGAAAGAAATATTAGTAAATATCTAAGAAGAGAAAATAATGATCAGAAAGACATGACATAACTTTATGAATAATAGAATGAGACTATCCTTTCTTTTCAGGCAACTGATGGACAAGTAAATAAGGAAAATGCTGAGATAGTTTACCTAGGTTTTAGCAAAGCATTGACAAAGACATTCATTATACTCTTTTTGTGGACAAGTTGCAGAGATATGGACTAAATGATAGTAAAATTAAGCTGATTCACAACTGGTTCAATGGTGGAATTCAAAGAGAAGTCATTCAGTATAAAGTTAGAATATTTTTCAATGTGTCTTAGCAAATGTGCTTGGCCTATGATGTTTAAAAGATTTTTAGCAATAACTTGGATAAAGAAATTTCTTATGAAATTTATAGATTATAAAATAAAGCTGAAAGATAGCAAACCCGCTGGATAACAGAGTCAGAA